>OMNV01018388.1:2730-26322 GCA_900303265.1 Brotula barbata
TTGTTCGCCTGCCAGTTGTGTCAGCAACTACACTGAAATTAAACAATCAAGTTAATAAAATATCACTGTGTCTTCTCCAAACAAATCAAAACAAATTATTTTCTGCAACCAGCGTTCTTGGAAAATAAGAAAATCTTCCACTGCTAAACGGTTGAAACTGCAACGTTTAAATGAAAATGACTTGAACGATGTCGGCCGAGTACCGCGATGGCGTACGTACATCATGTGACTCAACTGATACCGAATAGACAAATTTACACAACCTCACAATTGCAAAATCGCTACACTGCAGAAATTTCACACGCTAGACAACCGAGCGGACAGAATGAAATGCAAAACATGATGTGGAGCTGCTTGCCAGCGTGTACGTGTGATTGTGATTATGTGACGAAAGACGAAGAAGAGCCCCTGTCACTGTTGATTCACAACTCGTAATGCTAACGTAAACGTATGGAACACACGACGTCCGTTCCTTCTGTCCCCCTACAAAAGGATTTAGAGCCTCCTCACGTCTACTTACTGCTAATTTGGCAACAGCAGCAGCCGCGCTCGTGCAAATTTGCCTAATGTCTGGCACACGCACACACACACACACACATACACGTGTCTCATTAGCTAGAACAAGCACTGTACCACCATAACATGCGACGCTGTCACAACAGCTGACTAATTAGCTCACTTGTGTCGTGTAAAATGGCTAATAAAATAAACGCACGAGATCGCCTCCCGTCCTCCGGTAGGTTCACATTGTTACATAAAAAACAAACAAACAATTACTCCTACTTCATTCTAGACGTCCTCTCTGATGCTAACACACACTGTGCGCCTTAGCTAGCCTCCACTTAGCAACGCTACATGACGTGACAGAAACATTTAACAAGGAGATTTTCTCGTTTTGTTAAGAGTTTTTAAACCGAACTCCAGCGCGGGAGTTGCAGTTGCAAGTTGCAAGTATGTTGAAAATACAAAAACACCGATACTACAAGTATTTTGACACAACTTGAACATTGCCCATTGCTGGTGAGGGGTACAGTATTTGCTAACAAGATAGTGATGTCATTGTGCATGAAGTATATAATTAGATATAAGGTGCTATAAATTAAAGGCCATAACCAGATGACTTTAAACCATCCTGGGAAGAACTAACTGAAATTGTTGATAGAAACAGAAAAGCATTTTAATGACATAAGAAGAAGAGAAAACACAGCGTCAGAGTGATGTCACTCTTATCATCACCAATTCCATCATTTTAATATGTTTTGATATGGAGGTTTGAGTTATGCATTTTATGAATTTTAGAGGTTTGTCCATCTATCTTCATTAGTTATGATGATTTTTTTTGTGAGTCAAAACTGTTGGGAAAAATGTGCAGAATAAAACATATATAACCATAACTAGTCATAACCAGACTGTTTGATATACATGAGAGAACAGAAGCGTGATTTCCCCCCAGACCAGTGGTGCTTTACTTTATAAAGGCACAAATCCTCCATATTGTGATGACTGTATTGACAGTTAATCATCAGAGGACAGAGGTTAGTTTGATTCTCATAAAAATAGCTGCGTTTGCGAACCATATAAGTGGATTAACGATATGATCCGGTGCTGCGTAACACTGAGACAGACTACAAACAGATGATCCGCAGCATTCTGATGACTGCATCGATAGATAATAATCAGAAAGAGAAGGTTGTCATGAATGCATGCATAGACAAAAAATAAAAAAAATCCATAATAGCGATGATGATCATTTTCCAAACACTTCACCTGAAACTTAAAATAACGCCTGCTATTTTAGGTTTTGTTTCAGAGAAATCGGATATAATCATGCACAGAGCGGTACTTTTCATGATTGTAATGCAGTGGCTCGACACGGTTGCGATCTTTGATGAAGGGATTGTCCAAGGGAAGTCCTCTGCTGTGGTTAGTGACAATAAATGACACAGACTTTGTCATGTTTCACACATCACTCACTTTCACAGCTCATATTTACTTGTGATTATTATTGCTCTGGTTATCAAATTGAGACGTGAATAAGTGATCCTAGTTTGAACCAAAACTTAGTCAAACTCAGTATCTTATTGTTTCATTGTAGCCACTGTCGTGTGTTTGTTTTTATGCGTTGGTGGAATCCAATGATCATGATTTTATTTGCGTCTGTACAGAAACACGTGTGTACGTTGTGAATTAGATTTTCATCCTTGACTGTGGTATCAAGAAGAAGTGAACGATGGTCCTGAATGAAGGGATGCCATGGAAAGGTTACATATCAGGAGTGTCTTCGGATTCACATGATGAAGGTCTGTTAATCCCATATTGGCTTGTCACAGTCTAAAGATGAGTTTAAGAGGGCGTTCATCAACAGTTCAGCCTGTCTTTGAAATGACGTAGTCGTCACCAGAGAATATTGACAGACTGACACCATGTGCTCCCTTCTCCCATTCTGCCATCTGCATCATGTAGTTTTCCACACGTTCTCTTGAACGCCATTCAAATTCAGCGTTTGGCTGCTATAGATTTGTTTGGTCTGTGGCCAAAATGATGACTCCTACAGAGAGCGACTGCTGTTTCAGTTCCTCCGTGTTAAACTTCATATTCTTACACCCGTCCACAAACACTTCTGACCAATGAAAAGGGTGCAAGTCAGAATCACACCTGTGTGGCGTGCGAAGTACCTGGTGAGTCACCGGGCTGTCCCTGGAGATGGCAAATATAAAAAGTGGTTTAGATAAAATAAATAAGTTTGACCAACAAATTACTAAAAAACACAAAAACAAAAAAACTTAACTACACACTGCATGGCACAATGATGGCCTGTGGATCATTATTCTGTTCCATATCACTGGATCTACAACATAATGGTACATAATGGTAAATATTACCGTTAATAAATTGGTGATGTGTGGCGATGATTTAATATCAGGAGACACACATGGTGGATCAAGGGGCTTCTCCCCTCCTTTTCTGAGAGAAGGGTGGTCCTATCAGCTTGTCACTGACAGGAAACGCTTGCCACAAACCAACGTCTGCTCCCACCCAGAGCAACACACACACACACATACACACACACACACACAGGGAAAGAGAGAGAGATTACCAGTCACAGTTTATGCACAAAATGAGTGCAGCAGCCAACTCTCACACACATATTCCCATGCTGTTACTACCTGAATGGCTGCTGCGGTCAGAGGGATTCGCTGACAAAGACACGCGTTTGAGTGTGCGTGTGAGTTCGTTATTTCCCTTCCTGGAGAAGGGATTCCCCTCTGTTTTCCCTCCGTGCAGAGTGTGTCCTGGCTGATCTGACACCTCTCCCTTAGCATTGGAAACTTTTCTAATCCTCTCGCTCTCATTCACGTCTAAAATGCTTCGATCTTTTTACAGAAGTTTTCAAAATGCTAAAAATAGAGTGAATTTTGGGTAATTTTCCATAACCTTCGTCACATCGATTCACTGTCGAAACAAAACAAGAACATGCTGATTATTTATGTAGAATCTTTAGTGTGGGAACGTTTTTTCCCCCTGAAATTTAAAGAAGTGAAAGGGGAAATTTAAGGGGAAAATCAAGAGTTAAAAGCAGAGTCAGCTCTGTTACATGCAGCTTCCCACGCCATGTTTTTTTGATTTCTTTTCTTCTTATATAATAACCTACTGACATCAATGATATATTGAAAGTATGTGCAGTTGGTTTCAGTCTGTTGCCGCCGTACTTCCCAGAAAACTTTTTTTTTTCATATTCCACATAAACCAAACTGAAAGTGAAATAATTCCAGAAAAATATCTTTAGTAATTATTTGGAAATATATTTATATATGTGTGTGTGTGTGTGTGTGTGTTTGGTCATGTCGATGTCCTCCCTTTGTATTGGTTAATTGCACAGGTTTCCTTTGGATGGATGGATGATAGATGAATGGATGACGGTCATGTGATCTGTGACAAAGGCTGAAGTGTCCTCGTCTATGCTGGGTCACACGCAGGTTAAGATGGAGCCTGTTGAACCTTCACCGTGATGCTGTGGAGGCTACTAGAGAAAACTTAATGGGACTTTTTGGACCGGCAGAGAGGAGCCATTACAGCTGTGTGCCACTTTGATGCAGTAAAGTGGATGAAATGTGCTGTCATGAGGCAGGAACTCAAAATGTAGTTTTGGAGGGGCGATGGTGAACATCACGATCAGCATTCATCTGTCACAGTCTCACTAAAGCCCTGTGCGGCGTGGAGGGTCAACGGTGAGTGCACTTTTACTGAGATGGGGGAGTGCGTACACTTTTATAAATATGCAATTTTCTAATTCTCTGACAGAGATACAGATCAAATTTAAACCACTTTGACCCCGTGGGTACCTGGAATTTGTAACCAGATCGAGGAAATGTAAATGTAAGTCTAAATTGTCTGCGTGTAATTTAGTCTTGCTCACTCGTGTTATTATGTAAATTTCTGTAAAGTTATTTTAAGTTATTTTCAATGAGGGATGGACACAGACAATGACAGAGCACAGAGCCAAGTCGTTAATTATCCCCCAAAATGGACCAGATCCAGTTGCAATGCAAGCAGAATCCAGATAGTGCCAGACGGGGCCACATACTGAGGAGGAAGAGGATGGATATTCAGACGGTGATGCTTTTTAACAGCTTTTTTCCTTCACACACTCATGGCCTCTCATGTATAGGAACACAGATGGCTGCTGCTAGAAATGGAAGACATTTTAAGCGAAAGGTTTGTGCTTTATTTTTCTTTCCACCCTGGTCGGTGGTGAGTTTGGCTCATTAGTGGGGACCCCACCTGCCCCGTTACCTTACCTATCACCGCCGCGTGAGCGAGTGTTTGCATGTGTGCATGTGTGTGTGTGAGAAAGAGAGTATGCAACAGAAAATGAATGCATATGTGCAGGTGCACAGGTGTGTGTGTGTGTGTGTGTGTGTGTGTGTGTGTGTTTGTGCAAGAGCAAAACACCGTTGATGGAATTTCCCCAACTGAGTCCTGTCAGCTGTCCTTGATTCAACTGTGTTTGCCCAAAGCCAAGTAATTATGAATCTCTTAATCATTACGCTCTTTGGTTATTTAACTTGATGATGGAAATCAAAACTAGACAGAAAAAACAACTGCAGCTTCTGGGTAAGACGCTTCAATGAAGGAAGCGATGCCAGCCCGAGAGGACACAACAATGAGAAATAGTCTAGAGGTGACTCACCTAAAAGTAATCCTCGATCCAGACCTAATAAATACATTTATTCTCATATTTGTGACTGGAAACAGTGGAACCGCTGCTTTAATTCTAGACAAATATACTCTCTTGCACAGGAAGTTCTCTCTACAGAAGCAATAACAGTGATTTGTTCCAAATAAACAGAACATAAGCTAAACACACAATGAAAAGACCAGCAGACACACACGCACACACACACACACACACACGCAGGCAGAAACTCAAATCTCATCGAGCGGAAAATCCAAGGAGCAGAGAAGGTGTTACAGGTGTTAATGTGAGTGTAAATCCGGTGATGGGCCGGTGATTTTTCCAGGATGTAGCCCTGGCTCTCACCCAGTGACCGCTGGGCCAGCCTCGGCACCACGTGACCCGGCCCAGGAGAAGCAGTTAAAGACCCTTTTCAGCTGTTTGCAGATCTCCGTGTCAAGACTTTGGTTGCTTATTCTGTTCACCGTGGCTCTGGTTTTGACGTTGCCGGTAACAAATTTAGATTTGCCTCACGTAGTCCGTCCTCGCTGGACATTTTTACGAGCGATTCTCCACCGGGGATTCAACATTTTGCTGCCATTGTTCACCTTCTGTTGTGTTATTTATGATGTAAATGAGCACGGCAGCAATACGTGAAGTTTGAATGAAGTAACACACACGCACACACGCGTGGTCCTTGGGGACTTCACCATAGTCATACCCCACACACCGTATCTCCTCCCCCCCCCTCCCAGGATTACATATCATCCTCTGCCTCCGCCGCATGTGCTTAACCTTACATCTCACCTGTGTGTTCGCTATGAGTCAACCGTGAAAGCATCCTGAGTAATCCCTGCTGTGGCGGATGGATGCTGGAGGATTCGGCTGTACTGTCGAAGTATATGGAGGAGGCAGAGGACCCGTGGGACCCCCTCCTCCCCCCCCTCCATCTCCCAGGACATGAGGAATCATCTACCTTTGTGTATCAGTGTTTCCTCCTCCCCCTGGATGCTTTTACACCTACATCGTCCTCCACCCTCGCTGTTCCCCGGCCCATCGTTCTCTTCATCCTCCAGCATCTTCCTCTCACTTCCTCCTCCTTGCTGCTCATCAAAGGCAAAACTAAAGAGAATGAATGTTTTATGTGTAGTGCAAATTTAACTCAGATCGGGTTTGATTGCAGATTGCGTAACATTACATAATACGTAAGCTGGCGGTGAGAACATTTGGGATGGGAGTTATTTTGTGCTTTGATTGTAGCTCCCCTGACACGTTACCGACAAAGAGGGCATCGTGCATGATTCAAACGACAGGACTGAGCGTTGTGAGTGCTCCGGCGACGAGAGACACAGGCTGTTTACCTGCACTCTGCTTTCTCTTTTGTGTCTGTGCTGCAATCGCAATAAAAGAGTAAAGTAAGTAGTTTCAATTTGAGTCAAAATTTCCAAAGATGCTAGTAGATAAGGACGTGCAAAATAACACCTTAATAAAGATATAAGTGAAATTGAAAGTGCCCAAGGGTGAATGTCATGGATTTTAATGTATCATGAGTTGGAGTTCTGTGATTTTTGTTCCTTTTCTGCGTGGTCTATTTAATTAATGATGGTTTTCTAAGAGAAGAGGCCCATTAAATTGATCCAAAACCATCTAAATAACCCTGAACTGTTTGCCTTAAAGTGTACTCAATTAGTAATGCATGCAGCAGTGCTGAAGGGGTTGATTGGATTTGAATTGCCGTGCTGACTGACAGTATAATCCGTCCTCTTCAATGAGGATTGGAGGATGATGAGCGTTGAAGTGTTGGGATGGAAGATTAGATTTTAAATTTTTTACTTTTACAGGAAATGTTTGCTTTTATGTGAGTGATAACGTGGCGCGATGTTTTTTAAGGTGTGCCCAGGCGACCCCCTATTCCCACCTCTCCATCGTTCCCCTTCTCTCGCTCGGCCTTTTCCCTCACACTCTGTTCTCTCTCTTTCGCCACCGCGCTCATCCCTCCATCCTTTCATTAGGCACTTCCGGTAATTCAGACCGTTCATTCCCAGGGCAAGTGTTTGCTCAATCAAAACACGAGGGTTTGAGTGCCTGTTATACCTGAATATCAAGAGTTTAATGTCCCTTCTCTTAATAGCAAACCATGATGAAAATTGTAGGTTTTGGATCCAGAAAGAAAGAAAGAAAGGAAGGGAGGAGAAAAGTGAGGAGCGCTGTTTGGTTTCCAAGCAACAGTTACGCTGGGTGCAGTGAGAGCCGCAGGGTGGGTTCCTGAGTTCCCATGTTTCTGCCTTCGTCTCCACATTCTCTTCCTGAGGAATTTGACCTACCTGACCTCTCTGAATACGTCTGGATTTACCCTCCCCTCTGACACACAATCACAGCGCACTGTAATCGAAAGCCTTTATGAGAGCAAATCTCACTCCCTCTCTCTTGCCTCTTCATCACCGAGGCAGCCTTGGCCACGAAGCCGTGCGCGGCCGCCGTACCGTTAATTTTAAAATGGCTCTTTTGATTCGATCTTGCGTACAGTACACAATTAGGTGTGTAACTTGATACCGAGCGCAAAACGTCCATTTCCATCTCTACCGGTCGGGAGGGATAAACGCCTTTGGTGGAAAGAGAATCGGAGTCCACAGAGGACTATAATTAAAAAATGATAAAGAAAAAAAAAACAAAAATAAGATTTATGACACTTTTTTTTCACAACTTTGCCACATTTCTCACAGCTGAGAATGCAACACTTGTCAGTCACCTCCTAACAAACCCAAAGGAGGCTTGTCACTCTGCGGATACATCATGATGCAGCACCGCATTTATACCATGGAAGGCAGCGGATGGGGAGACAGAACTGTGTGTACATTCGAGTGTGTAACGTGTGCGATAGCGAGAGCGAGCGTACGTGCGTGTGTGTGTGTGTGTGTGTCCGTGTCTGCGGCGGGGTGAAACATGGAGGTGTATGGGGGATGATCAGACAGAAGGCCATCTGAGAGTACGGTACACACTCCATCTGGACACACATTTACTGTGAAAGAGTGTGAAGAAGAAGAAGCAAACACGCAGAGAGACAGAGGAAGTGAGAGAGAAGGTGAGATGATACTGTTGAATTTTTAAAAAGGAACCTGCAATGAATGTGTCACTTCTCATTTTGAGGGATGTGTTTTTAAGGACACGTCAAACCATTGCAATTCTAATCGTGACTAATCGCATGAATTTTGGACCCCGTCGCAATTTATTTGTTAATTTTCCTGCGGTGTTTTTTCTTTTTTTTGGGAAAGTCCTCGTTTGCTGCAAGTTGAACAATAAATAGAAGTTGATTTAGTAATGTTTATTTTGGAGTGCTGAGTTTGTGTGATCTCCCCCTTGTCTATGTGGGTTTCTTCTGGGTACTCCGACTTACTCCGTCATCATAACATGGACATTTGGTCCATTCCTCCAGCAAAACCCTGGACTGAGGTAACAGTCTGTAGATCTGACAATGATCCCTGCTGGTTTCTCCTCATAGATTGAATAATTAAAACGCAAAGAATGGTGACATCAGAGGCTTCTTCCTCTGAACGCACCTTTAGCAGCTGCAGGGAACTCATCACACCAAACAGCAAACGTGTTGCAGAATTATGCTTTCTATGTATGTAAATTTGAAGAACAGCTTAACATACAAGTCCACATGCACAACCATGAATGGTGGACATCAGACAATGTCCAAACCTACGTCTGGCTGTAACGGAGCTGTGTGTGGTCAGATGGATCTGTGTTGGCTCGCTGGCTCTTCTTTTCTATAGGATTGAACGGTGCCACGTCACTTCATCTGACTTGACCGTCACCATTCCTCAGTTTGTGACTTTGAGTTCAATCCAATCGTAGCTTTGACGAGGCCAGAGACCGTTCGAACACGCAACCTGTGAGAGAACAGTAGCGTGGGAAAAGACTTCCAACGGTCCAGAGGCAAATGGAAAACTGTGCCGTGATCTGGAGTGAAATGCGGCGCAAAATGTCGACAGCCAAAAAGAGCGTCCATGTGTTTCACCTGGTGGATAATCTCTGCTCATATTTCAAATATGAGGCATTATAGGACACAGCTACGACCTCAGGGAGGACAAGTGTCTTCTTCTTCTTCTTCTTGATTAATTTGATTTTTTTTAATGTCGGCTTACAGCCCTCCACTGAATGCCCTTTGTCCCCCAAGGTGTTATGGGTAACCCTGGATGCCGAGTGCAGCGTTAAAAAAATCACAGTCGCTAAAAAGTGAGGGAGGACGTTTGGATTTGGTACATCGCTGGGTCTCCACGATGTCTTATTAGGGAGGGATTTCCTGTTTCTTTATAGAAAACTATAATAATAATATCTATAATTGCAGAGATCACTAAATGATCTGATGTTGTTTGTTAAACGTGTGTGTGTGTGTGTGTACATACAGACGAGGACCGATTAACATCCCCAAAATGCCTTAAATCTTAAATCTCTGATTTGAAGTCACACAAACACACACACACATGCACACAAACTGCAGAGGTGTTGAGAGAGTTGACCTGTGACCCTGTGATCAGTGCTCAGTGTGCTCAGTGTGTTATATAAGGGAGCGGTGAGTGCTATCAGATCCTCCTACAGATGCCTGAGCAGTCACGACTAACATGAACGGGTTCCATCCATCCACTCAGCCTCAATAATGTAGACTTCACCTCAGCCTGTGCTCCTCAGTCTCCCAAACCCCAACAAACACACACACACACACACACACACACACACACACACACACGCATAGGTGTGCACAAACACTCAAACACCGTCTGTGCATGTGGCAAATTTGGACAATTCGAAATCTTACATAAAAACAAAAGAGGGAAATGTTTATAATAAGAGGGAGTGGGAGTGGGAAAATGAGGGACAAAGGGGTGAAGAGAGGAGAAGGGTAAAAGTTCAGATAAGAGGCAGATTCAAAAATCTGATCTCCCATCCTCATCCTCCCAAGCACTGAAGGATGAACATCTCCACGGCTGAATGTCTCCGCCGTGTGATACACATGATATGATCCACTCCAACTCCTTCTTCGGTCGCAGATGTGTTTAGGTGTATTTTTTACAGTCCCGGGGTTGTTTCACGGTGAACCTCGAGCAGCCTTTGGGACCCGAGGACCTCAGGCTACAGCTTAGAATAGCAGGCGAATCTATCCCACCGTCAGATGTTCTCATGCAGCGCAGTCTGCAGGCAGAGAGATGAACCCTGATGAATAAATATGAAGATAACCTGCACCTCTGCGCCACTTTTTCTCTTCCAATTCCCCATATGGTTCTAGTGAGGAAAAGGGAAAAAAAAAATCTCAGATATTCAAAAGAAGCCTCTGGGCCATTGTGTTGTTTGTGTATATACTGGCATGTGCGTGTGTTTTGTGTGTATTTGTGTATGAGTGCATTTAAAGATCTGGCTTTGTGTGCCACGATCTGAATGTGCATGAGTATTTAGAGGCTGTGTGTGTGTGCGTGCGTGCGTGCGTGTGTGTGTGTATGCGTGTGTGGGCGGCGCTGTGTAGGAGTGTGCAGTGGCTTTTTGACAGAGCCTCCAGTAGAGAGTATTTGTTTCATTTTCCATCTCCTATTCAGCTCTGCAGTAATCGCACAGAGCAGCGCCTCTTAAGTGTCACTGCCCTTGAATGAAGAGAAACAAAAAGGGCTCTTTAAGACACATTTTCACAGGTTTCCTGCCTCAGCCATCAAACCTGAACATCACAGTAACGCTGACAGTCATGTTGCAGAGTATGTATACTTTGATAATAGGAAACGGAAAAGTCTGGGTGTCGGCGAACAAATATTACATGGGAACCTGCAACTGTTTTGAATATGTAAATAGTTTTACGTCAGGGCTGGCTGATGCACTTCCTCAGCATGGCTGGTGTTCTGGTTGAGTAGGAAAAAGGTGTGGGTGGGGGACTGATCCATTCAATGCCATGCAGCACTGTGTTTTGACTATGAGCAGCTTCACAGCGATAAGGGGAACCAGACAGGGTAATCCCAGTTGTTGTGGTTGACTGAAACAGGCCAGCTGTTGAAGATGTAGACACAGATTCAAACGCCACAGACTGAGAACGTCGTTATTTTTGTTTAGTATACATCATCGCTCTGCCTTTCTTTTCCTCTCATTGTTACGGCGTAACAAAAAGAGCCCGTGTAGAATCGCATGCGGCTAGAGGGTGCAGAGCCTGAGCTTGAACAACGAGAAAGGATCCTCGGCACCTCGTTAACACCAGCGTCACTCGGGCTGCGCGGCGGCTCGGTGGTTAGCACTGTGGTCGCGCAGCAAGAGGGTTGTGGGTTTGAATCCCGCCACACCTTTCTGCGTGTATGTTTGCACGTGAGTGCTGCCCACCGCTCCTCATACTAGGATGGGTTAAAATTAGAGAAATCATTTTGATCTGCAGAGATCGATAAATTCCCCGACGAGTACAAGGATGCACATTAAATCATGGCAAATGTTTCTAAATAGACCGGATGGAAACAAGAAGATGGAGATCAATAGGAAAAATAATATAAAGGCGGCGTGGCCTAGGGGTAAGAGTGATCGAAGGGTTGCCGGTTCGATCCCCTGCTCCTCCGTGTTGATGGACCCTGAACAAGACCCTAACCCTTTAAACACTGGTACATGAATTGGTCATTGATTCCACTTAAAGGCAAATAGTTCATTGTTATTTAAAGGATTTTAGATGAATGTAGTGAGTGTTTTAAAAATAGTACCCCATTAATCCTGGTAAAAAAATCTTTGTCTTTAATTTTTTTTTGGATCCAATCCATTAATCTCTACTTTTTAAAATATGACATTTTCACTTTGCTTTCAATTTCTATTATTCTGTGTGCGCTGGTTATCATTTTACAAAGATTCTCCCAGAATGCATTATGATGTAGTTGGTAACTTTAGAGGGATGGGAATATGGGGGGTTACCTCAGAGATTAAGAGGTTAAAAAACAATGTTGCACGGTCAGATTAGGTCAGATTAGGTCAGATTAGATGGCTCCTTCCTGCACCCAGCAGCAGCAGTTCCACTCTGCACGCCCTCATGTATATGCACGCCTATATAATGTACACGGTCCTACGGGGATGGTAGCCTTTCTGGTGTCGTGTGCCAGTTTGTAATCTTTTCCAAAAATACACAACCTAACACGCCAACTCTGGGCACCATTATCCATGTATGAGTCTGTAGGAGCTGGTACGACTCCAACCGCTGAATACCCAGAGACACAGACAGACACACAGACAGACAGACACACTCCTAACACACTGCTCAGTTTTGCCCAGATCTATAAGAGATCTTTGTCCCTGCTTGCTACTGCTGAGCCGCTGTTCCTCCAGTGCAGATGTAAAACATTCAGCAGCAGAAACAGACACGTCTTTAATCCTACAGATGATTGTCTGTTTGGCAGTCCACCAAATACAACCTGCAAACAGCTCAGGAATGCTTTGTTCCGTGTGTTTTAGAGTCATTAATGCCTTCTCTGTCAGCGAATGGCTTCCCGTGTTAAGCAACACAGCGTGTGATTTTAGACTTGGTTCCATTTTTCACAGCGCACATGGTCTTGAACACGCTGCGATGACACCGAGTCAGCTCTCTGTATTGTTTTGGCTTCATCCACTTCAGATTCTAAATTCACAGGAGAGTGATGCTTGAGTCCGTCAACACATTCATAATAATTTGACGAAATAATAATAATAATAATGGACATCCTAATTTGTTAAATAACATAGGTGAGCTCTGGAAAGGGACACACAAAATGCCACCGCTGCAAATCTATCAAAGTATAACAAAACGGTGTCTAAAAATGTGTCAAAATAAAACACAAAAATACCAAAATACATTTTAATGCAACCATAAATGATGCTGTTGTTATCGCCTGTTTGTATTTTGTCGTTTTCGATCCTCTCTCCCACTGGTTTGTATTTTTCTTGTCACTTTTCCTTCGTGTTCCCACATTACCTGACAAGCAGACAATGAACAGGTGAGATGAGTGAAGCGTTTGTTTCAGCTGCTCCTCGTTTGCTCCTCGCTCTGTCTATTTAAACGCCTCGTTTTCCTCTGTTGCGAGTTTATCTCAGTTGGTTTTCGTCTCTGCGTGTGTTATGTGCGGCTCCGTTTTGACCACCTTCTTATGTACGCTTTATCGCGTTCTGCTCTGTGGTGTCTGTATCTGTGCTGTGTCTTCCTGGTTCTCATCGTTGCCCGTACCCTGACTGTGTTTTTGGATCTTTGGACTTGATTTTGGCGGTAATAACTCTTTATTTATTTGACGTCTTGTCTGAGCTTGAGTCCCTGTCGAACGCAGGCAAATCTGTGTTTCTTGTTTATGACCAAATGTTTGCTATGTTTCACCTGCCAAGTTTGGGAATTTCTTGGGACTTACGGGTTGTCTGGCATGAACCGTTAGCTGTTAGCTAGCTGGCTATCTAGTGCTTCCTCCTACAATGTTGAATGTTGAACTGTTGCACAATACTGAATCAAACTAATTTGTCATGCTTTAGTCTAGATGATGGACACTTCTCCCCATTTCATGATGCAACATGACCAGATGTTAGGATGACTGTGTCAAAGTATTTCAATTCATACAATTTTGACAATACAATAAATATTTTGATGCAAATTACATCTGGTTTTCTTTTCAAGACAATTACATACAAAGTATAACAGTATTTCCTGTTCATCGTACGTATTTCAAAGACAACTATCAGAAATGCTGCCCATCTGTACACGTGGAAATAGTGTTCCTACTTTTTATTTTGGATTATTTTTCATTTCAGTTTCATACGTTCTCACTTTTCAGATAATAGTGGCATGTGTACTGCAGTGTGAATGCTCTACAGGAGGACATGAGTAAAAATTGGCATCCATATTTTCAACACTTCACATTCAAGTTCCAGTTTCCCAGAACTGAGTGTGAAAACCGGGTTTTCATCAAGAATTCACTTGATAGATTGTTAAGAAGAGACGGAAGATGTTTATTTTTGCATCAGTGGCAACTATAAAATAGAGATGGAGCACATAATGAACCTATAAAACTACTGTAGGCGACGCTAAGATCAGACGAGGTGTGCAGGGTACACTATGTTATGGATGAGTGAAGCGAGAGAGCCCGAAGGCAATATTATGACAAACCTGTCTACCTAATCCCCAAAACTAGACTCTTTTGTCTATTTGAGTCTTAATGGTGCAGGTAAGGACATTCACTCATTTACAATTGGAAAAATGTACCTTTGATAAGGTGCATTAAGGTCTTCAGCGTCCCAGAGTGCACCACTGCAACAGTTGCCAAATTTGTGCATGCATCCCCTTAAATGAACCAAAATGCTGCTAGCTGTCTTGGAAATACAGATTTTAAATGCAAAATATGTATTTTCCATTTTGCAGCTGTCATTATTCATCCTCGTTCATTGTTTGTATGTTTGTTATTTGTAAATAGTTTGTTGAAAAAAAACTCCCCAAAGAAAATCTCAAATGTTACTGCATTTAGCGCTGCTAAGTGGAAGCTAGCCAACTCAAACATGTGTCAGCGTCAGAGAGGACGTCTAGAATGAAGTAGGAATGATTTGGGTGATTTTGTTTTGTGCAGCAGTTTGCAAGAAATATTAACAGATATTTTATTTTAATTAAAAACTTTAATGAGACATCAGAGGACAATACAAGATTAGCTAGCCAGCAGCTAATGGTGCCTTCCAGACAACTCTGAAATCTAAATTTTCCGACCTTAAATCACTGAATAAATGTGCAATAGTGACAGGAACACCACAAACATCTGCTTGAAAATGACAAAACAGAGCATTATTTATTTTAAGGCTGAAATTGTTTGGTTAAATGTAGTTTTGTATTTATTTTCATACTTTACAACAAGGGTTCATCGTCATGTAACTTTGCCCACCAACTTCCATAAAGCATGTATCTGTGTTTTACTGGATCAAATTGTCTATAAGTTTACATTTTACAATAACTGATCTCTAAGTTTAATAGCAAGATGCACATGAAAGTGCAAAGATTATGAATGCAACCAAGATCACAGACAGACACAAACAGACACGCTGCCCCATGCAGAGAAATGTGAAGTCAATGATGTGTTGTGTGATAATGAAGATCCTATTTCTGCCTCATTTGTCCTGCCAAAGCTCGCAGGATTTCACAGCGTCTGGCGGCTTCCACATTAAAGCGTCGGATCTGCTCGGCACCTTACGACGACGGTACCGTGCATCACCAAAACCGCTTAATTACAGTTTAATATATGCGTGTGTAGACTCTCAGCCTTGTGTCTGTGGGGACGGTCAACAAGTGCTCAAAGTAATAGAAGGCCTTGGACAGCGCATGGAAACGTAAAAGGAAGAAGGCTTCCGAGAGTTTGGGTTCTTTTCAAAGCGGAGAGCTTTGGATGGATGAGCTTAAGGCTTTCGATTCAGAGCGGCCTTATCACCGTGTAGGTGGCCTGGGATGAGCGGCGTCGCAGTGGAAGGTAAGGAGATCGTCAATTACCAGGTTTTCTGCTCAGATAGTTTTCTTCCTCGAGCATTTGGCCAAAGGTCTTCCGAGTTCATCTCAGCCTGCTTCTGTCACCTAGCCCTCCGCCCCCGCATATCCTATAATAATCCTCTCCATGGGGGACACCGCAGCTTGGGGGGATTATGATGGGAGGGGAGGGGTTATTCAGTGTAGCATACTGTCAGATGCTGATTTTCTAGAGATGAGAAATATCTCCGATGTGTGATTCGCTCATTTATTAATTTATTTAGTACAATGACAGATTACAGATGTCTCATCTTATCAGATCAGGATTCTGGGTTTTCACTGAAGGGCTTCTCTTTTCGTGTATTTGTGCTGGGTGGTGGAGGGGGGTGATTCATGCGTCCCCAGGTTAGGTTTTGACGGATGATGAAATACAATATTTCCCCTGATTCTCATTGCTCAAAAATGCAAAGCTTGTAGAGATGACGGTGGGCCGCGTTCCAATTTACTGATCGTTTCCTAGCGTAGAGCAACTTGGAGGAAGTGGGGAAGATAGAAGAAATAGTGACCTAAACTGGAACGGACGTGTGCTAAATGTTCTTAAAATAGTCATGATAAGCTAGAAAAAGAGTCTAGAATGTAAAAGTTTAGAATGTATAAAAATAACAACCCAAAGGTTACTCGTGCTCCCATTCTGCTGAAAAAAACGATGATTTCCCCAAAATTTAGAGATATGTGACATTCATTTACCGGGTCTCTATATAGAATAGACCCCTAGAGAGCCATGTGAGATCTCAACTGCAAAAGATACATTTTGCACGCCTCAATTAAAGTTCAACACATTCCCAAATATGCTGCAACGACAGTAACACCTCGTAAAGTCAGTTTTCTGCCACTATTTTTACTTACAACCACATTGTCTCACCTACCTCAATTTATGGTGCAACATCATGCAAACTGCAGACATGCGAGATGGCACCACATATAAGTGATAGAAATCCATGAAAAATGTCTCAGGGTGAAATGTCAACCGCACCACACTTCCTGATGCAACAGTAAACAGGCATTTATCGCACTAAACATAGAAATTCATGTCGGTTTTTTTTTTAAATGCAAAAATAAACAGCAAATATCTCCAAGACGCTCCAACATGTGGTCATTCATGTTTTTCATTTCTCTCTTTCAGTGCTGTGACGCCCGGGAGGATGGCGGCACTTAAACCAAGAGGAGGGAGCATTCAGAGAGTAAATGATTTTGTTCCAGATTGCCGTCCGGAAGGAATTAAGCAGGAGAGGGTTGAAATAGTGAAGATGAGGATGAGGATGGGTCTGGACTTGAGGTGGCAAGGCCGTTATGTGCCTGTTTGGTATTTGGTATGGGGTGATGATAGCTCCAAGTCATTTGAAGTATCTCAGGTATATCTGTGGGCGCGTAGATGGCCACGAGGTATGTCCCATTCTTTTGCCATGTGTCAGGAGGCTGTGTCTGTGTGTGTGTGTGTGTGTGCGTGCGCGTGTGCGTGTGCATACTGTGGATTCCTGGTTTGCAGGTTGCATGTGGGAGCAGAGAGAAAGCACCTGGCTGAGAGGTGAGTCACAGACACAGGTAATCACTTTGACATTTAGCTCTAATGAAGCACTGTGAAGGTAACGGCACTTGTTGGTATTAGCAGACACACACACACACACACAGACTCACGCACACACATCAAACGCCCTCCTTTACACTTACCACTGTAAAAAGCTGCACTTAGACCCTGACTCACGCACATTAAGGCAGAGAATGTGGAGGAGGAAGAAGTGTGTAAAGGTTCCAGCCAAGATGGCAGTCAAAAGGACACTTTAACAGCAAAACGGTGCCAGTACTAAGAGGAGGCAGACGGCGAGGATGAGGAGAAAAGGATGGAGAGGGCAAAGAGGTGACTAATGCAGGAGATGCTGATTAGCTTACTTGAATACTTTGAAAGTTAGGAGAAAGGGAAAGTGAGTTGATGGTCTCAGCTGTGAGTGTTTAATGGCTCTCAGATTCACTATTTTTTCACGAGTTTTCAGGAAACTACACGATTGTAGTCATGACTGAACTGTGAGCCATTTCCAGTTACACAATCGTTACCAGTGCATTTATCCGAAAATGTAAAGGGTGAAATGCAGTAAATTAAGCTGGGGTTTTCTCTCTGCGTATTTGCATGACACGCACAAGCGCGCGTGCGTGCGTGCGTGCGTGTGTGCGTGCGTGCGTGTGTGTGTGTAGTGTTTTCATTGCAGAGCTCATCAACATATTTAAGGTCACATCTGATGTCAGTGCTGCTTGTGGTTTGTCCCTGACTCATTGTGGTTTCGTTCTATCTCCATCTTTGTGTGTGTGCGTGCGTGTGTGTGAGGGAGAGAAAGTGAATGACCAAAGCCGACAGACCTTCCTGTTTTGTGTACATGTTGCAGACTGTTATCTTAGTCATTAATGGCAGGGTAAATGTTAGGACTCTGGGTCACCGTGCTCTGATCACATCTTTGTCTTCCCTCTGCTCTCTGCTGAGGTTTTTTTTTGGGGCTTTCTTGTGCCCACACATCAAAAGCTCAAAGTACAAAAGCCGTCACTTATTTCACCTCTGTCAGAGTTTTGATGTTTTTGACACATTTTAATACGCCCATGTGGTTTTGGGAAATTCTGCCTTTGAATTTCTTGCTCTTTTGTTCGAGTCCCCGCCCCTCCCTATGAACAGGCTCTACGTGCTGATTGCAGTTTGTGTAAAGACTTCAGTGAGTACATGAGTGAGCGTGATTGTGTGTTACAGCAATCATGCATCACAGATAAAGGGAGACAGAAAGAAAGGTAGAGGCTTGAGAAGAAATCCACTCTGAGCTCCCAGTGCAGCTCAGCTGCCCTTGAAAGCACGGTTGTTGCTCTGGTAACAGCAAGGACACTCGTCTAATGCAACAATGATGGGCAATAATTGAATTCAACTACGCATACACTGGCTTACTCTGGTGCGATGCATGTATTATACTTGTAATCTTTAGTTCAATCTGTAGGATTAAATACATTATCCACCAGGGGGCAAACGGCGGGCTGAAACGTCCAACGACCCTTTTTAAACCTGGATCACCTGGGCACATCAAAGATGAGCCCGTCGTCGTAAAGAGTAGTTTAATTTTACATTATGGTGAAATACAACTCCAAAGATGAAAAAAAAGGAGGGGAAATCTGTATAAAATGAAATATCAAAATGATATCCGCAGAGAATCAAGAGAAATGAAGGGAAATGCCATATCTTAAGAAATGAAGGGGTTCTGTAATGGATTTGTTCAATAAAAGCTCCTCTCGTCATCTCTTGTGCCAAGATCATATACTCAATTATTGATGAATTACCCATATGAAATGACCCATTAAATTGATCCAAACTCCATTAAAGAACGCCAAAGTGTTTGCATTAAAGTGTAATCAATTGCTGATCCATTTACCAGCATTTAAGTGGTTAAATCTACTGCGGTGTAAAAAAACACACAGACGTCCAGGAGATCTCTCTAATCGGTCAAACACTTTAGTTATAGAGGAGAAAGAATCTCATTTACTTGAGTCGATGCTGCCATCATCGACATCACCATTTTTACGTTGCGATCACATGGCGTAATCTCCTATTTTCATGTTTTTCACTCAATTTCTGCTCTAATGATAAACAATGTAAAATAATGTTTTCTTGTCTGCAGGTGACTATGTCCCTCCTGTTTAAGGGACACGAGGACAATATGTACAGTGCAGACATGGTCCTTCTTAAAGCCGTACGTCTGAGGACACCGACATCAGAACATCCCATCATTGAGCCGAACGGTGTGTGATTTTTTGTTGAACCTCTTTGTGTTTGGCGAGGCCATTGAAGCAACATTTGACCTGTCCGGCCGTCGGATGTCACCGCACACGTGCAGCACCCTGGCGGACCCTTTGAAATGATATTTGAAAGTAAACCTGATTTTGCATTTCATACTGTAACATATAAGAATTTAGCCTGTAAAAATCCTCTGAATCAGACTCCACTGGTTCCTGGATTATCCCAGTAAATCCAATGAATGGAGGGTACTCGAACCTGGGACACATTCATGAGATATTGATATTTTGAAAACGTGACCGAGCTCCGTCTTGTTAATAAAGTTTTGAATGAGTTCCAGCGTAACAGCCAGATAATGAGCGTCCATGTTAATGCGAGGCATGAAGCAAACCGTGTCATTAGATTTCATTATTCACATCCAGGTACAATACGGAGATTTCATCTCGCTGCAGAGCGTGAAAGCGAGCGGTGTGCACAGAGTGATGTCAGGTCTCGTCCCTCTGTTGTGCGCAGCTTTCTGCTGTTCCATTTGCAACACGAGCTCAGCCTCCTGGCTTTCACCGGCTTAATTTTGTCCTTATTAATGTACATGCCTCCCCGTCAACTTTTATTTTCAACAGAATCTGCTGTGGCTGTGTAGCATTAGTGGCCTTTGCTGTCAATACAGCTTTTCTTTATTTGGGATTGAGGGGGGCTTTCTTTGGATTGTGTACCTCCCCCCTAACAACATCCTTGTTTCTCCATTAAAGATGATGCTTTTCATGCAATTCAAAACCGACAGTCCCTTTCACCAGGTTTTCACGCCCTCGACATTGTGTTGCTATTTGTCGACGAAGCCAGTGGCTGAAAAAAATTATTGAAAAATGACAGTCACTTCTCAGGCGTGGACCTTTTTTAAACAATGCTTCAATTTTACTTTCAAATGAATATGTCCCCCCCCCCTCCCCATATTTGAGTGGTGGAGGTGAAACCCATTATAAGATGTGTCGGCGGAGAGAGGAGAGAGAGAATGAGTGAGAGGAGGAGAGAGTGGCTCTGTGGTGTTCAATGAGTGGGCTGCATTGCATTCTTTTAGCCTTATTCACTCAGTAAGCGTGGGCGGTTAATTTGTGTTTGCATTCAGCAGGTTTACCTAAGGGGAAATGTTTTATTATATGCTGTCTTTGAAATCGATGACTAATTGTGCTCTTTTTTTCCCTCGCTCGCTCTCCATTCATCTCCCGCCCTTCTGTTTTCTCTCCATCCCTGCCTCTGTCCTTCCCCCCACCCGGTGTCTCTCAACACTGTCCCCTCCTGGTCTGAAGCCTGGCACTGTTTTGGCTGATGGACATAAAGGCGAGGATGAGGTTGTCTGCCTCTTTGTCTGCATTTAGAACTCTGCTGCAAAACAAGATGCGATGTTCCGATTGTTTGGAAAAAATGGTTTTGAATCTAAAAACCCCCATCGGAGCACAACATAGCAATGTAGAGATGACCTTGGGAACAGATAAGAAAAGATTTCAGTGAAATCTTAAGAGGCTGAGCGCGCGAGAGCCTGTGATTGAAAGCAAATGAGACAGTTGAGAAAAGCGAGAAAGAAGTGCATTCTCCTGACATGAGTCACTGAGTGAAAGCTTTGTAATTTAAGCCACACATGGTGCAGGAGCAAGAGAGGGAAAGAGACGGATAGACCGAAAAAAAAGAGATGCAGACGGACAGATGGATACATTATCCTCTCCAAAAGTTACCAGCCTCAGCCTCGACAGCCACCGCGCTTACACTCCACTGCAGGTGGGCTCGATTAAGTGCCTGATGTAACTGAAGCCATGAACAATTAACATAACGCCTATATTTTCCTATACGTTTCCTTTTTTCCTGCGTACAATCCTATAGTGCCGCCGCTGTTTACATCACAGGCGGACACCTCGCCACATCCTGATGTACAACACGCAGATGGTATCATGGATAGTATATAAAAATCATTGTTATTGGTTTCTATTGGTTTGAAGATATCCCAGATTTAAAAGCAACAGATTTGTTTACACCTACCAACACCCAGATTGCATGTTCCCACACACGCAAAAGTTTTCAACAGCAAGAGTTGCGGCGATCACCAGAGTTAGAAAGAACAGCTTGCTGACAGCCCTCAGTAAACGAAACTCCCGAGAAAAATACAGAGAAATGCAAATCAATGCTAATTATGTGCCAGAGATCACCGAGAGTTTTTCATTTTTTGGTTGTATTTGACCGCGCACCTCAGGTAGGACCACCTCCTTCTTCTATTGTTGTAGTATACAGCATGGGAGTGTGTATCGGAGGCTGACTGTGATTTTGGCACTGTGGCGTGGACGGGGTGTGGAGTCGCGTGACTCAGAAACGGACTCCCACATGCACTTGGAAATAATCAGAAAAGACTTGGAACTTGACACGGCTGTCTTACGACTCCGGCCTTTTGACTTGGAATGATGCTCTTCAGAAAAGTTTAAAGCAATAAGGCAAAAATACAGATATTTTGTAAGAATATTTGAATGTCAAAAATTACTCGTCCACACAAGTTGTAATCCTGGCATAAATGATGTCATCATGATATAGGACTGTTAAGATTTATGACTCAGACTTCAGACTTACCTGTGACTTGGTTTCCTGTCCTGGTGGAGCACTTGTTTAATAAAAAACAGATCTCTAGGGACCTAACGGCTCCTAAAACAATCACAGATCAAGGTTTTTCAAGGATATGTTTAGCCTAGCTCAGTCCAAACACTGGTTACAGGTAGCGTCTGTCAGAGCTGAAGAACTCAGGATCCTATGTTCCACAAGCATATCTCATACAACATATATACACGACCCTCCATCATCCTCAAATTGCTGTCCACCCTCTACCTACAGCAACCACTTAGTCTGTCTGACCCAGCGTCCCGCCCTGCACGTCGCACACGCACGGCCTGATTTTAACTCACACACTCGGACTCTTTCCACTGACCTGAGGATCTTGGATTTACTAACCCGCCCAACGACTGGACAGTGGTATTAAACTGATTCGGATCTGTCTTTGAGGATGACACACACACACCCGCACACATATTACCAGTGAAGCATAAATACTGTAGCTAACAGGTTCATACCTGTCGGCCTCTGAAGCTGAACTCCATCCTCTATAAATCATCAAACTGTTATTTTAAACATCTGTTATTTCCCCTGCTGATACAAGAATTACACGACTGCCTCACTACTAAAATATTTCCAGCCTTTTGCTGCGTCTTATGGACGTTATGAAGCCGGAGCTGTCGTCTGTGATGTTTTTGTTTGTTTTTGGACTTTATCAATGCCGCGATGACTTCAGCAGCAAAGCTGTGAATGCGTACTTTGGGCCGAACGCGTCAAATCTGGTCAAGCCGTGTGGCCAACTGTGCATGAGTCATGTGGCATTCATCATGACCTGCTTCAAGTCCTAGTTCCAGTCTTACCACAAACTACTGTTTAATTTACTGTGGTCAGGATGATGACAATGTCCCGACTACACACACACACACGCACGCATGCACAAACCTGCACATGTCCTCAACAGCAGTTCTTCCACTTAGAGCAGCCGGTGTTATGAAAAATGGTCAGAAGGCTTTTTGTGTTTCTCCTCCTCGCAAGGACCAAAAACACAGACACATGTTGTGAGTCACGGCGGTGTGTCATGATGGTCCAACAGAGACGACGGGTATCGTGATGGTCCAACAGAGGCGACATGTATCATGACCGTCCAACAGATTTGTATCATTTTCTTTCATTTTATAAATTCAACATTTTGAAATAGAATTTATTTAGCAATTTAAGGCCAAAACATACCAAAAAAGAAGCACTGGCATGGTAAAATGATATCTATCTATCTATCTATCTATCTATCTATCTATCTATCTATCTATCTATCTACCTACCTACGTATCTATCTATCTATCTATCTATCTATCTATCTATCTATCTATCTATCTATCTATCTATCTATCTATCTATCTATCTATCTATCTATCTATCTATCTATCTATCTATCTATCTATCTATCTATCTATCTATTCTTCCTGGAGAGAAGAGTTAGAGCGTCCACTCCTATAGTTGCTGCTTCGTCTTGCATCAAAGACGGGAGGAAGTTTGAACCTAGACAGCTGTTGCAAAAGT
>OMNV01018391.1:6161-37061 GCA_900303265.1 Brotula barbata
GGGCCGATGGCTGCTCCGAGCCTGCCCTCCTTTAGTCAGATTGCTCCCTGTGGATTAAACGCTCCGCTTGTTGTTCACTGCCACCTGAAGCTGCAACTGTTTTTATGACCACTGTAGACGGAGAAAGTGTCTGTCGGTTGGATTTGTGTGTGGTTAACATTTCTACCAGGGTGGTTCCATCTAAGAAACACAAGTCTTTACTTTGCTTCACTGGATTTCAATGCTTTCACTCGACATAAGGCAGCGTTGTGGTGTTCGTGGGGTAGGTTACTGCTGTGTACAGGTACGAGACTCGGCCACGTCCACCAGGGCTCAGCGTAAGGAGGGAAACGGGACTTTCTTCCAACTGTGATCTCGTTTAGCTCCGATCAACACGCGATAAGACTCCAGATCACACGGTACCATAGCTGTCTGTAATTTCTGTAACTACTGTTGTTTTGATTATATTTGAAATAATAAACCATGTTGTTTAAGCAAAACCGTGATCTGAATTGCTGCCTGTTCATTCGTGTGTGTGTGTGTGTGTGCTTGGAGATGAGATCAGGGCAATGAAGGAATAAAAAAAGCTACTGAAGACAGATGTAAGTAACAGGAACAGAAACTCACGTCTACAGAGATGTGGTCCAAATGAGTGGGGGCGGACGACTGATGATGAGTGAGACGGTGAAAAATGATACCTGGTTTATGTGAGATACCTGGTTTACGTGTGGTAAAAATACATAAATAAATAAACTCATCTCCAGGTACAGGAAATAGGAGACAGATAAGAAGTAAACAGGACAGAAGAGAGGAGGCAAAGTGATGACACTTGATGGGTCAGAGAGGGGAAGACCTTCACAGGGGAGGAGGATGAGGACAAGATACAACAGAGAGCTCCACGACTATGTTTGCTGCTTGTTCAGAAGACCAATGACTCAAAGATACAAAGTAATAAAGTTACACGTAGGTGTAGACAAATAAAATGTGTAAGTTAACAGCTGCTCTCCCGAGTATTATACACCAGTTTATGGCCGAGGTCACTCGCTCTATCATGAATCTTGATATAAACGGGCCTATTTCTAAGACGGTGTCTTACTGCCATCTAGTGGTGACATTGGTGTATTGTTTAGGTTTCAAGATTTCCGTCACTTCCTTCTTCTTAATAATAATAACTATCCGCGTGATAAAATACGAATTCAAAGAAGGAGCTTCAGACTTTGATCAAAATATACATTTATTTGGATAGAAAAAGTGCAGCAATTATAAATGTAAGGCATCTCTTTTGATCACAAACAGATTTACACAGTTTAGGCGTATAAATGAAACAGTCCAGAGATACATTATTCAGCAATACTCCGAGTCATATAGTGGACTGGAAACCATGTATGATGAGGAGATACAGGATAAACTTCAGCTTTTCTTTGAAATGACATTTTTACAGATTGCTTTTAATGTAACAGTGTCGATAAGAGGTTCATCTTTATGTTTAGTTTCTTGCTTCACATCTTGTATTCACTGTCAACATGCATACAGAATGTCAGAGATTAGATGGTTGATTTAGTGCATAACTACGTGGCCAAAGCCCATTCAAAAGACCACATTTGCCTACAGTATTCCTACAATGCAACAGCTAGCGAACGGTTGCTGTGAATCCTGCTTCTCAGAGCTCTGCCGGTGTTCTCTCCCACCATTGAAGCGAGTGCATTCACCAAACATCCCAGGTGATAATCAATCCCTGATTTAACGGCTGGAGGAGAAAACCAGCAGTCACAAGAGAACCAAGACGTACAAACTCTGACCTGTGACATTTACACAAAATGTAACCTTTCAACATTTTCATCCCTGTCATTTCAGTGCCAATGTGTAAAACCAGAGTGATATTTACACGGGGGGCCACATACAAGATGTGACCTGATTGGACAATTCCAATATTGATTCATACTCTGCAACAGAGGGATGTGTTCAAGAAAAGCATTGTTTATTCAGTACTGAGTGCATCTGCTGTTTCCATTAAACTGACCCTAAACAGGCCCCTTCAGGCACATACACACAGCCACACACCCCCATGGTGCATATTCCCACGAGGGGACACCAAGACAGCACACGACGGGATTGGAGCGATCCGACAGCATCACAAGGCCTGAACTTGAAGTTTCCCACAGTCTGATCACTTTGTTGATTCCTGAAGGAGCGAGTCACAACAGGGCCCACCAAGGAGCTCTGAGCTGTTACAAAATGCAACAGTGTGACGGTTCGTGTAGCTGTTACCTGATACAACCTTACAAAGGAGCTGAATAAGCTGAGGAGTCCTGAATGTGGCCGTTCCACAGTACGATGAGCCATGACTGCTGCTACTCTGTGATTTCCAGCAAAATAATGTGAAAACAGGACCGAAGGGCAAAGTCCTCCCTTTATTCCGGATGAGATACAAATGAAATCAAACGAGTGTGACTGACAGTAAAGTAATGAACTGGCGTGTAACTAAAATGTAGCTGATCTTTGAATGATGATGTGGCCATGAGTGAGCTCTGCATTTTCTAGTGCTGATGTTGACCTGAGAACAAGAATTTGCTCTTTCCTGAGAAAAAAAAGGGACCTGTACATCCATTACAGAGGGCAAACACATTTCACAACCATAGAGTGGGAACGGCGGTGTTATACAAATCATTAATCAAATGACAAAAACTGAAAATGAGACTGGCTACAGACTGAAGTCAGAGATTTGTCACTTTAAGATGCCATGATGTGTTGTGGCCTACATGGCTATGATACATTTTCACTATTCAGTATTGCAGAAAAAAGTGTATGTATGTGTCTAAGGGCAAACCTTGTCCCATTAAAGGAGATTTCCTACCCTCTGTGGTGTCCACTGGGAGAACCTCAGCATAGCGATGAAGAGAGTGGCTGAGTTTTACATATGCAAAAACAGCTTTAAGTGTGAAGGTTCAAACCAATGAGCAGGGTGGGAGTGACTTTCAGCTCAAAAGGCAGTTGAGTGAGCAGAGTCTCTGTAAATTCTACTGGATGTAAAGGTCAAGCTTCCTTCATGTCCTGCTCTCATGTAACGGGAACGCACTGACCTAAATCATCCCCCCAATAAAAGGGGGAGTGGGCATGAATGGTCCTGAGCTAAGGGGCACAAAGAATGAGCAGGTGCACACAGCGGTGAATCCCTTTCTTGTATTCGGCTGTGTTGTGCTGCATTCCATTTGACAGACGGAAAAATAAATCACTGCTATAAAGCCAAAAAAATACACACAAAATCAATAACTGCTCAAGCTACGACTGTACACAGAGTTAATACGCAGCGTAACTCCAGCAGGAGAAAGGCATTTACAGTTTGGTCACAACACACGGGAATCAATTCAAAACAACCCCCCCCGACAGGACGACACAGCAACGATTAATTAGTGCATTTCTGCCGCTGCTATCTGCCAGGACTGAGGAGTGTTCACACGGTTGACAGCTACCAGTTAGTTAAAGGGATCAGCCACCACATAAGACCCAAAAGGCAAACTAGGACAAACCTATCAGCGTCTCCCAAACATAAATCCGTTCATATCTGTTAAAACGAGGAAGCAGGAAAGGGAACAGATCTGTCAGAACCATAAACCCCCGAAGACTGCACACAACCAAAAGACGAGTAAAACCTCTGATTACAAAATAAATAATCACTACTTTATACATTCAGTAACATTTCAGTAAAGTCCCCTTGTGTGACACTGGGTTTTGATGAAAATGTTGATTCAGTAGATTATTTTGACATAGCCAAAGTACAAAATGATTTTCAAACATATTTTCAAGAAGCCACCAAAGTCAGGAGTCAGGACTGGAGAACCCTTTCCTACCTCTGCAGCCTCTGCAGAGTGGAAAATTTGATTATTCTCCAGAAAAAAAAAGCCAAAAACGAATTGTACAAATAAAAACAATCAAACACTTAAATTGCTTCTGGAATTGAAATGACTCCGATGACAACAGGAATCATTGTCACAGACCACCTGCAAGGGTATCATCTGTTGAAAACTCACGATCTGCAAAATGAGAAAATTGGAACTTGAGAGTAAATGGTGAAATCAGATGTTTCTTTCAGAATCAAAGGAGGTTAGACAGAGCCTCCAGTTACACATACGTGACATCACTACAATGATGACACTATGAAGTGTCAATATAGGAGGGGAATGTTTCCTTGTTTCATTTCTACGTATCTTTCTTTGGTTGTGGAGGCTGAGGAGTCCTGGGAGTTTACTAAACAGCAGAAATGAGGGGTGCAAGGCTATGGGGAGCACAAACTCTGTTGTGCTCCCAATGGTCTAAATCTCTCACACACACACACACACACTATCTGAGCAGGGTTATTAATGTGTACTCTACTATACTATACGTGCATCTGCTGTATCTTAAATAATAAAATACTCCACACAAGAAAAGACATTTTCACATCTGGTGCCGTGTTGTTGTGCCAGGGTAAATGCACCACTAACAGAAGAAGGCAGAGCCATTTTTGTGATTTAGGCCAAACTCTGGGTAGATTTTTGTTTGGGCCGCGCCCCCAGCTCCCGCCCCTCTCTGGCGTTGCACTCAGCTGGATTCTGGTTCTCATCCAGGGGCTTCTTCTCCTCCATCTCTGCGTCCTCGGGATTGTAGATTCCCCCCACCTCTGCTACCAGATTCTCCACAAACTCCATTAAGCGTCCCACCTGGGGGTTCTCCCCAAATATGCAGTTATTAATGACAAAGTACCTCCGATTACACTTATCCAGCACCCACTGCAGCTCTTTGCCCTCCCTGCGAATGTACCTATCAATAGAAATTTTACGCAGCACTTCTGCCCAGGTGAAAACCACGATCGTATGTTTCCACACATGCTCCCCAAACAGGCTCACGTGCTCCTCGATGCGAGAGCGGTCCACCTCCGTGAACATGCCCACAGGGATGGTCAGCAGGAAGGCGTGGGGCCCTGGGGGACACATGGTGGCCCC
This sequence comes from Brotula barbata, assembly GCA_900303265.1. Taxonomy (NCBI): domain Eukaryota; kingdom Metazoa; phylum Chordata; class Actinopteri; order Ophidiiformes; family Ophidiidae; genus Brotula; species Brotula barbata. The sequence continues at coordinate 11,120 of OMNV01018391.1, forward strand.
TCTCACCAGCTCCTGCTTGTAGGATGGTGGCGTATCCTGGGCGGAGAACCAGCCCGGTGTGTCCACAACAAACACCTGCCGGCCCTGCACTTCTGTCTCTCTCTTCACACAGAATTCTGCTGCACGCTCCAGACGAAACTCCTCTTTGCCGAGAATGGTGTTCGCGGTCAGGCTCTTTCCTGGCCACCTCCAGCCCACCACCACCAGACGAAGTTCAGACTGACGGATGGCTGCCAGAGCTGCTGCCTTTCTTTCCTCCTCCTCCGAGTGAGGGAGACTGCCTGTTGTCATCACTGAATTAGTAAAAGATAAGTAAAGAGCCACTTCATCAGTAACCCATTGAGTATACTGTGTTTAAAAAAAGATAGAAAATCTAATAATTTATTGAAAAGTTCAGTTTTTAAAAAATCTTAAAATCCATTGCAGCAATGTTTAAGTTATGGAATTTTAACCTAATGAATTTAATATTTATTAATGAATTGTAACATGTACACAAAGTTCAGGGTTTCAAGGAGGGATTTTAGATACACTGAATGGACATTTTCACATTAGTAATGCAAAAATAATGGATTATAGCTCAAGAAATGGCATTAAAAAGTCCTAATTTCTACAGAAGTTGTGATATATAATTGTCCTAAAATACATTACAATAACAATACTTTCTAAGTTACGGAAGCTCTCATTTCCGCAGACGGTTGGATCACTATTGTAAGAGTGTATCCCGATCTTGCTTCCTAATATGAAGACATTGACATCGCTTCATCAGATTATTCTCCAATGAAAAGGAATCTAAACCTCTGACGTCATTTTTACGGAACTCAACTACCAATTCATTCGCCAGTGCTGAAGTTCTATCATTAGTTGTAATGGTTTCTTTTAAGGGCAATCAACGTTCATATATAATGCAAGTGGCATAAAAAAAACAACGTATTATGCTAATTATTGTTTTCAAGATTCAATTAGAATTTGTGAGTTATTTACCTCGTCATGCTAATTTACTGCAGGCTGACGTTATTTTTAGTTAGCTTCCATTTCACTAAAGTCAAGCTAAATTTAGCTTAGATTATACATATATCGCCGTGTCAGTGGTGAAGCGTGATGTGTGTTAAATATAATATATTCCAGTTTTATGTTTGTACAGTGGAAGGTCGTTTAGGGAAACCGGCAGTGGGACGTGTCACATACCGGTTCAAATTTAAGGTTAGCTGGATTAAACCTGGGAACTGTAGCGCTCGTTTTAATATTGACGGAAACTCTGTCGTTCGTCGTTAAACACTAAAATACCACTTTAAGTCGCTCATATGGACTCACCTTCTGTCTGTGGTGGAATAGTCGTTGCCATTTTGTGTTTTTATTCCAACTTTCTTGTTTTGATCCAAGGTTTTATCTATTAGGGTGGCTATTTCTCCTCCACACGACTTCCTGCTTTATGGCTGACAAGCGTCAAGCTAACCGGAAAACAATTGCGCACTTCCTATTATATCTTTCAAAATAAAACTCAATACATACAAAAATTAAATTAAATGATTGATTTATTAATGTGAGATGGCCCGTAAAATATATCTGAAGTCCTATAAATGACCCAAATCGTTTTGCTTAAAGTGTATTTACCAAATAACGAAGCAGTTAATACCACTGTGCTGCATTATACATTGAAAGCGAGGTTAAACATGAAAACTATTAGCATTGATGGAAAAACTACAAAGTTAGTCGAGCTGAACATACAAAATCACAAGACTGAATTGAGAATGCAATTTATTTACAATTTAAATGCAAAATGGGTTTATTTACAGCTGTAAAACATACATTAAAAATATGTATTGCAGGTGTTCAAAATGTCACAGCCATATCCCGTCCACGTCTTCATTAGGCCTCTATAAGTAAAACATTCTGAAGATAGTTACAGGAATTACTGACGAAAAAAAGAAAGCTGGCATAAATCTGTAAGCTCAAATTTATGATTCCTTCATATAAAGTGTCCCCTGATAAATGCAGCCCAGAAAATAAGTTAACTTCGTAAGGGACAGAAGTAGTTGAGAAAGAGTTTTAATTATCAAAATGTCATCCTATTGATATGTGCATATGTGAATGTTACTTTCTCGAGTGAGACAGGCTGCCTTAATGTATTTAAATTGCCCATGATTCCAGCGCACTCATGTCTTCATCCTCTTCAACCCTTTTCTTGGATGCTGTAAAAAGAGGAAGAATTGTTAACATTTAATGACATCAAATTGCTTAGGGACACTGACCAGCGTTCACAATGTTATTCTCATTACAGATTATTTCTTAAATTGGTTTCAGGATGATCTACTTACATGCACGGTGACTGCGGTGTGCGGAGGGCAGTTCGGTGCTGGGCACACTGGGTAATCCACCCATACTCTGCAAGTTCTTCTCAAGGTCCTCTTGTTCCAACTCTTCCAGCTCTGCCAACAACTCATCCTGAGAAAACACCAACACAAGACAGAAGAGCAGTTAATAGATTATTAGGGAACACATTTATGTAAAAATGCTTAAAAAATGATAAAAGACGAAAGAAAAGACAAGGGCGAAAAGGTAAAGACAACAGAACTAGAAGCACTCAACCTCATCAAATGTATCGCCATATGGTCTGGAGATTGCGTCGCTGATCTCACGAGCCACGTCCTGTTGCTCTGTGATGTCCTGCATTAGGTCATCTATCTTGTCAATGTCCCTAAAAATGAGAAAGAAATTAAAATTCATTTTGGGGAAACTAGGACGTTCAAGCCATGTCCTTGGATTGGAAAATAGAACATGATTTGCTGTTGATTCGAAAGGTTTCCTCAGTTATAAAACGCTAAGCACTACAAGTGGAACATCATAGCAGCTGACAGAAATTGTGCAGCAGAAGATATAACCCAGTTTTAACTTTGCCCACTATTATACAAACAAAATGTTAAATAACTTAACAAATAAAAACAGCTTTCACATAGCAAATTTCACTCATATAAACGTGATGTAGTGATGTAGTCCCAGCATTTAGCAGCGTGAGAATAAAATCATTGAATAATTGAAGTTGTTTTTATTAAGAGACCTGCCTATCAATTTTGGACCCGGTCCCAATCCTTCCCTTCTAATTTTTTGGGTGGGGTGACCATTTGGCTTATGTTGGTTTTGTGTGGTTTTGGTATTATTAGCTTCTTACATGTTGTTGTGGACCCGCTTCATGGCATCGGCAGCAAAGCCCATGTTCTTCAGGACCTCCGTGTTGGTGTGGGAGTTCTCCAGGGCTTCCCGTTGGAACTCGATGGTGGACAGGGTGCCATCAATCTGGGTGAGCTGCTGCTCCAAGCGCTTCTTCTTTTTCAGGGCCTGCAGGGCAGCTTGTACACAAGAGGAGAGGGTCAGGCTGTTGAAGGGACTATTGTTACTTGTTCCTGTGTGAAAGCATCCAATGTGGGTGTTCGCAAACAAAACAACCTGCGTTCCTCAGGACAACAAACGCATTTCAGGGTGAGGTGATTCAGCGAACACAGAATGCAGCAAGCTACAACACACAAACTTACACCGTACGCACTGATTATATAAGCATTTTTACGGGACCATATTTCATAGGTCTCGACTTCCTGTTTGAAATAAAATGAAATCTGGTAACTTCCTGGATAACTTCTTGGCTTTTGTTAAACTGTTACACAGCTAAACTGATTATTTTACGACATCCAACTCCAGCTGTTGGCCTACTTTGTGACTGCAGGTTCAGACTAAAGCCATACCCCGTTTGTTTTTCGTGCCGTGCTTCTTGGCTAACGCTAATTCTTGCTCTATCCTCTTCTCCAGGTAATCTTGTTTCTTCGTCAACATTTCCTCGGTCTCCCGTAGTTTGTGGATGGCTTCCTGGGGAGAAGGCCCGGATCGTGAGCGGTGTTTGGATTTTGACGCGCTCGAGCTCCCCTTGAAAAACTTTCCAATTTTGCTCATTTTGCCGGCGTTTGGAAGAAGAGAACGCGGAGTATCGAAGACGTCCTTCTGACGGAGCACAGAAACAAAACGTCCAAGTGAACGTCACGTCGAGCGCACAGGGCGGGTGTTTTTATGAGAGCAGAATTTCCAGCTCGACAACTCCTTTCTATTCAGAGCGGCCAGTGAACGGGCCTTTCACCGCACCTGTCCCTTCCCCATACCTGCGTGACGTCACAAACCGACATTCCTCTTATTCGTTTACCGTTTCAGACCGCTGTAACACTTCTATGGTCATTACTGCCCCCATACGGATGGAAAAGGAACGACACGAATAACAAGCGCTGTCTTGATCAGTATACATTTTACTGCACATTAGTAATATCTTAAAACGTTTAAGCGAGTGGAGAACGGCTTATTTAAATTTGTAATTTTATATGAGTAGGTCTGTATAACATTCACCGTCAAATGTACAAAAAGTAACACAGAGGCACAAAAGTATTCATGCATAAAAAAAATATTTTAAAAATATATTGTTTGTTGCTTTATTTCGTCTTGGGTCACTCACGTGACTTAACGCAACCGGGTCAAAGTTCATGTTGGTATGCGCCTTGGAGCTGTTGTAGAAATGGCTGAAGTAGACATTGGGAATCATTGCCAGGTTGACTCATGTCATCAGAAAGGTCCGTGTTCGCCGCCGACACAGTTTTCTGTAGATGAGATGAAGTGACGTTTTCTGAAAATAGAACACACCGACTGTCTTTTTAGCTTAACTGGGCTAGCTGACGTTAGCTTTAGCTACCTGCTAATTAACGTTACACTCGAATTCATGCGTATTCGTTCTTAATATGTTAATGTCTAAGTAGCGTTGGATACCTCTGTGATCTGCTCATATTGTTAGCAGTTTGCTGAGTGTATTATGTTGAGTGAATGTCAGATTCATGAGTTTGCGTCATTGTTTACCAACTGGAGCAGATGTGGTTACATGCTTCTTTTTGTCACACCTTTCTAACCCCGTAAACAATGGTTAATTAATTGAGCACTCTTCGTGAAAACCTCTTCAGGACTAATTGTTTCTCTCTGGATAAATAACTTGTGCCTTTTCTGTAGATACCCATTTATGATTGAATATAACAATGTCAATGTTTTGAGAACCTGAATAAAAAAAAGTTCCATCTTATTGTAATAAATCTCTCTTCTAAGCAATTGATTTTTTTTCCCAAAATACACAATGATCTATTTGGAACCTCTGGAGACTGGGATTTTCTCGAGAATTTAAAATAAAACTTATGGAGATCGGTCCATTGGTTTTGTCAGAATATGAGAGGTTAACCCACACAATTTAGTTTTAATGGGGCTAAAAAAATGACTGAAAACATAATATTTCTTTGTTTTGATGTTTGTGAGCAAGTAGAAAAGATATGGTTGTTGTTGAAGTTCTTCAACTGATCTGAATTAACAAAGTCTTCCATTTCTTTTTATTAGACTTCCTTCCATTTGTTTGTGATTTGTGCAGTGGGATTTTCTGGTAAGAGTTTCATTCATGAATTTAAGTTATGCAGAAATAATCCATTAAAAGTATGTCCTTTATTCAAAAATGCTCATTCTGAAGAAAGAACTCTTAAAATTACTGATGGGTTAACATGTAAGCAGTATTTTAATGTATGTGGTGCGAAAACAAACTTTGCAATATGCTCTTGTGTAGTTAAATCTTTTTGCAATTCATCATATATTATGTTTGATACAAGTCTTTTTTCCGCTATCCAAAAAGTAAACTGTACACTATAGACAGATAGATAGATAGATAGATAGATAGATAGATAGATAGATAGATAGATAGATACTTTATTAATTATGAAGGAAAAATAAAATTAATAGTAAACTTTATTTTCGCCTCTGGCATCACATTTTGAGAACAATATTTTGTGTATTGTTTTGCAGCCTTGAGCACAGAAGCAGAGACTCCCATCCATGTTCAGAGGTATGCCTTGTTTGACACCGTTACCTGAAATGTCCTTAGACACACCACTAGTAATATTTTCATCTGTCCTGAAAGCTTGGCGTGGGCTGTGTAGTTACTGTTTCCTTCTTTTGTAGAAGCCAATAATAAGGGAGTTTCAAACTTCGGGTGGATTCACAAGTTATCCATGCTCCTTTCAAGAATGCAAAGGAAAAGAATTGTTACCTGTAATATGTTCACAGTGCGAAAAACATTTCTGTTTGGCGTAAGTTTGACAAAAGCATCTTCATCTGCACTCTGCTCCTCATAGACTCCTTGTTATCGGCATTATTATTTTATCAATGGAAAATGTAAACTGACACGGAAAGTTTCAAATTCCTGTTGTCCTTTCCTTACAGCCATCGCCATCAGGATGATCACAAATGTGAGAAACTGGAGATTGCGAAGCCTCGAATGACTGCCACTAAAGAGCTTGTGCAAAAGATTGTGGGTATGTACTGTATGTAGTGTTTGTTGCAGTCACTGGTAACTGATAGGCTGTCAGTCTCGTTTTCATAAGTCATCCTGCTTTTCGTTTATTGTCCACATGGGGTCAGTAATGAACCAAATGATTTAATTAATTATTCATCGATACTTGTATTATCCTGTTTACGTTGGGATTATTCTCTTGTGGTCTTTTAGAATCAAAGGAAGGCACCAAAAATAAAGGACGCAGAGGAGCAAAGAACAGTGCAACTGCTGCTAAAGTAGCATTAATGAAACTTAAACTCCATGCTGCAGGAGACAAGGGACTCCCACAGGTCAAATTCCATCTTGTAAAGATTACATGGTTAAACTAAGCATCATTCAAATTCTTTACTTGACTTTTCGTCTGTAATGTAATATATAATTCTATGTGTTGTTTTTTTTAATTTTTATCTTTGTTACACAGACGGAGAGAACCCATTTTCTGGTGTATCTTCCCAAAGAATGTAAAGACTCCAGCCAGCCCATGTTCTTTTGTTCAAAGTGGAGTGTGGGCAAAGTGGTGGATTATGCTGCCTCTCTGGCCGGCCTCAAGAACAACAACAATATACTGACAGCTAAGGTAAATGTTTATCCCAATCGAGTTCATGCGTACAAAAGGTACAACTAGATGACAGATCCATATCCCCTACCTCTCGCCCTATTTCCTTCTCTCTGAAACTTGTTCCATCCTTAAACTAAGGATGATGTTTGTTCATTTAAAAGGTTTGCTTGTTTGCCCACATGAAATGTTGCCATCTTTCCCACCAGAATTGATGGTAACCACTTACTCAATTTTAGACAGAAATGTGGGATTCCCAATGCAGCTAGTTGCAAAAGAGTACAAGATTTCCATATGTAAATAAGGTTACAAAGTGTAAGTTGTTTTTCCAAACTTCTCCAACACTGTAATTTAGCCTGAAAAGCAACTCTAATTTATATTTTGTGAACATGACATCAAACCAGGTGTCTATTCTAACCTGATAATACTGCAATGCCATTTGCAGAAGCTGCGTTTATGCCATCCTCAGACAGGTGAGGCTTTGCACATGGATGACACCCTGCTGTCGCTGTTGGCTCTCCCGGAAACCCCTCTGTTCAACGGCGGTAATGTGATCCTGGAGTATCTGGATAACAACTGTACAGGCCTGGATGATGTTTCTGACTACATCACACAGACCTGACCAAACGCTCAAATTTGTTTTGTGTATACCATTTGTATTTCTTTTAATAAAATATACAACAAAAATAAATCAGATGGATTTCCTCTGTGATATTACAAATGTGGCTTTCTGACAGTAGTGCAGTCACTACAACATTAATTTAATGTTGAGCGATACTAATGGTGGCACTATTTTTCTTATGACAGTTAGTGATGTGAAAAATCTGGGTTATGAATACTCATGTTATACCAAATTTAGTGCAGGCCTTTATAATGAAATAAATCATTAATTACATCAAACACGCAAGGACAGAGATTCAAAAATAACCAATACTAATTAAATATATACAACCTAGAAATATGGCTGAAATTGACAAAATGCTATTAAAGATTCAGCAAAATATAATGGGACAATTTAATCGACGTATTTCTCTGCTCGGTGATAAGGTTTTCCGTAACCAATCTCGACGAGGCAAGATGACATCCTCCGTCAGGAGGGCGTACGACCCAAGCCAATGGCGTCAGTTCAAATTGTGATGATAGATCGAATAGCCAATCACGAGACAGGTTGGCCGTTAGTGGGCGTGCATGTAATCCAAGACACGTATATATTGAAAGGGGCTGGGCTTAGTTGTACAGTGAATTCTGTTGTTACGCTGAGGTAGGAGTGTATCTGAGGCGATCGTTGATTTGCAGAAACGGTGACCTACATCTGGCATAGTTAGATATTCTATTTGTTATCCATTTTTTTCCGCCGATCGAGTCGCTTAGAAAAGGCGACTTGATCCAGCAACCACTCGCGCTTTTGTAAAATCAGATCTAAAGGGATGCCGCTGCAGGCAGACTCCGACGGACGCAAACAGTCTTGGGATTTAATCTCGTCGCATTTAATCGGGAAGAGCAGTTTTTCTATAAATTTAAACGCTCCCAGTTTAAGTCATCCTCGACCGAGTGCCTTTGGAAAATGTTTAATCTCAATTTGGAATTAAAATCTCTGGCATAGAGCAAAGACGAGTGCAGATAGCCACCAAGCTACACCGCTACATTAGCTGGTCAACAAAGCGGGGACCCGTTAATCTTTCTGCGTCACCAGCAACCATTTAGGCGGAGAGAACGGTGTCGGTGTGAACGGACAGCCTGCCAACGAACAGTTTTCCGCCCTCGCTGAAGATAATATTCGGTGAGTTATTTGAGGTGAAAGATCGACATTGTTTCTCAACCAGGAAGACAAATTGGTAACTTGGATGAAGCAGAGTGGGGGAGGGGCAGTGGTTGACAAAGGGAAACTGTTTTGATGTTGTGGAAATATGCCTAATGGGGGCGCTGCATTGAGAAATCATTTAAATAGTTTTGTTTTTTTCCACAATGTGCAGAACTATTTAAAAGATGGTCTGTTGTTCTGTTGATTTTAATTCTATTCCTTACAGACCTCTTAGACACTGGGCGTGGGTTGTAAGTGTTGTAAATTATGGAGTAAATGTAACATTTTTAACTTTTGCTTTGGAACAGGCTACAATGAAGCTTTTGGAGAACTCCAGCTTCGAAGCCCTCAGTTCTCGGCTGTGTGTTGAAACAGGAGAGTCTCGCATTCTTGGCAGGTAACTTTTGCAACACAACCATCTACGATTTAGGACTGTCATCCAGGTCAAAGTTATCAAAGAGAGGTTGACTGAATGTGAAGATCCAGGTGGTTCTAATTCCCCTGGATCGCCACCTACATGTTGTAACTTAACCGAGTCGTATAGTGGTGTTAGTGCGACTGCACTGGGTCTCCAAGGGCCGTGGTTTTTGCAAACATACAATCTTTGCCCTTCAGGAGTTAGCCCAGTCACTGCAGCTATTCCAGTAGTTCACGCCTACAGCTCAAGAAGCACAGCATGCCAACTGACAGCCATCCTCGCATAATTGCACCGAAAACATGACCGCTGGGTTTTCTAGCCTGGCTGCATTTTACCTGACACTGTGGAAAAATGTCTATCTAGTATGATGTCGTGAGGCCAGGAAGCGTTGCGGCACAGTTTTAGTGGGAAGTGACAGGGGTAGCAGTGCAGACACGTATCTTCACGTTGCACAATGTTCTGATAAGTCTTAACTGCACGTAGACTTCTAATCACGGCCTTACTGTTGCTTTTATTACACAATGAGGAAGCAATAGTAAAGTGCATCGGTGTGTGTTCCAGGCTTATACGTCACGGTGGGTGTTCTGTGACCACCTCATCACATAAACAGCGCTTGCCAGTGGTGTTGTGCAGTGTGTAGTTTGAGTGCAGAATCTGAGCTTCTGTGCTGGCTCCTGTTACTTGCAGCACGGTGTCGGCTCGCAGCCCTTTGTAGCTATTTGGAAGCTGTTGCGGAGTGTGTTCAGAGGATATTGTAATGCACAGATTAACACGCTGTAGTATGTGACGGCTGACTGCATGCTTCAGCTAAAATGTCCCTACCAACAGGTTTGTTATGGTTGTTTTGTAGAGCAGACAGTTGGATCTGGACTATTTAGTGTGGTGGTAATATTGTGCAGATGCTTTGGGGAAGTGAATGTAAAGTTAGTGTTCCGCGTTATGAGTGACAGCAAAGTGAACATTACTTAAATTGGATTATGCAAAGAGACATGGAGTCAAGCCTAGTCAGCTGTTGTGAGATCTTCTCCCTTTGAATGCTGTCATCTGGTTGTCTGTATTGTTTTGTCAACAGGTCAGCTGTGTTTGTCTGGTAAAATTGGGTCATGTCTGTCCACCACCGTGTCCTGAGCCTATGCTGTCCTATATTTAGAGTGCTCTGCCAAGAGATGATCTTGGATGGGTCTGTCTGTCATGCAACTTTTGGTCTTGTATAACCTCTTGTCGGGTGGGCGGGACCAAAACAAACCGCAAACCTGTCGGCTTGGCTTGTTTATGTGTACACGAAGTATGTGACCTAAAAACGCAGTCTATGGAGCAGGCAGGAAATTGTGGCAGCGACCTGCTGGTGTCAAATGTGTGCGTGTCCGTGGTTCCCCTGTGGTGTAATAATGTGATGTCAACAAACTCTGTGCACCACATTGCTGGAATCAACCAGAATGACTCAGACTCAGGTCCCAGTGTTTACAACAGATCCAACAGAACACTGACAACTTTGTTATATCTGCCTGACAGGATCGAGAGCTACTCCTGTAAAATGGCAGGGGACGATAAACACATGTTTAAACAGTTCTGCCAGGAGGGGGAGCCACACGTCCTGGAGGCCCTCTCACCACCCCAGTCCACCAGCGCCACCAGCCCTTCACAGTGAGTACTACGGCCAAGCTCCCGTCAGAAGTGTTGTATCTGAGAGACGCTAAATGAAACATAAGAAGATCGTTTTGCTGAAAGTCGCCCTGTGTCTGTGTTTTTGACCAGAATGGGCAAGAGCAGTGAGGATGGGGAGAACCCCCTGAGTGACAAGTGTTGCAGGAAGACTTTATTCTACCTCATCACCACACTCAACGAATCCTTCAGGCCGGACTACGACTTTAGCGCAGCGCGGGCGCACGAGTTCAGCCGAGAGCCGAGCCTTAACTGGGTCGGTACACACGTGCTGTGCGTGAAGAGCGACAAAGAGAGGATGAGAGTGGAAAATCAAATAGATAAATGAGTGTGACATCTTCCACAGGTGGCCAATGCGGTAAATGGCAGTCTGTTCTCAGCCGTGGGAGAGGAGTTCAACTCCCTGGGCCCGGAGCTGTGGAACGCCATGGACCAAGAGATCAACTTGCAGGGATGTGACATTTACAGGTGGGGGTGTGCGTTGGTCTCTGAATGATTTGTGCCACTCTTTTTGTGAGTGAGTATATATTTCTAAACTTGATGCCTTGATGTTTGCAGCTACAATCCTGACCTGGACTCGGACCCCTTTGGTGAAGAGGGGAGCCTCTGGTCCTTCAACTACTTCTTCTACAATAAGAAGCTCAAGAGGATTGTGTTCTTCACATGTCGCTCCGTCAGGTCAGCAGCCACAGCGTGCAATCTCCTAGCGTAATCATGGTGTAATAGAAAGTGCGCGTAAATGGTTGGGAAGTGAGTTTGGAAGTGTGAATAGTAAGACATCCGCGAGGAAAGGACTTGGGTGAACGCATTTTGATTTGCCTGCAGCGTGTTGAGTGGCTACGGCCGTGATTGTCTCGACAATGAGCTGGACATGGAGCTGGATGATGAGGAGGAGATGGACGGCTTCACTGAGGACAGGTCAGACTCCTCATTGTCTACTTTGGTCACTCATTGTCATTTTGAGTGTTTCATACCTATTGTAGGGAAGGAATATTCCACTGACGGTGGTGTGTTTTCTCTTATGCACAGGTTCCCCAGAGCTCTGTGTGTGTGAATCTTCATGGCGGACACTCCAGAGAATATCAAACTTTTCCTCCTCGCATCCCATTCGTCATCCTTCCTTTGTTTTTGTGTTTTTTTTTTTTGCCTCATCCAAAGCCATTTTCACAGTAGACTAATCTTTGCATGTTTGAAGCCTCCTCTGCTGGCTGTGAACTATGTACGGTAGGCAGTAGACATTTTGTGAAGGCCCCCACAGGTGACCACAATTCTTTCTTTTCCTCTATGGTTGTTGATCCTGAGCTCCTGGCCCAACAGCACACGTGGGCACATCAGCCTGCCACATTTCCAAAGAAATCACTCCTCTGACCCTTGAGGACAATGAAACAGCCGGGCGAGACAGGCGTGTTGTTTTTTTCTCGCAAATGATGTCATGAGTTACCACAAACGGAAAGAAGTCGAGATTAACACCAGCAATTAACACACAGAAAATACTTTTCTAATGTCCGATCCTGGAAAGGAGCGGGGCTCGGTCCACAAAAGCAAGTGAGATGGACTTACGGACCAGCTGACGGCTAGTTTGTTCTTTGCCATTTTAGTGTGTGTTGCCTTTCATGTGGGGAATTTCATGTTACTGTGAGGACTTAATACTTTTTAGCACTGAGTTTGAAACAAAAAGCTGCATTTGTAATCGGGGCTGAATCTTATTATTCCAGTGAACACTCATCTGTTAGAGTCAGGACAGGAGGACACTGCCACAAGGAGACGCTATGGACACCCAGGTTGCAGCTTTGAAAACATATCAGTTTTTATCGGATGTCTCTTTGTTGTGCTTCAGTCCATTATTGTAGTTTGTTTTTTTGTATGTTGTCTGAATCCAGTATTTTCCATTGCCCACCTGAACCTAACCCCGTCTTGAAGGGTCTCTTTCGTGTTTTTCTTCGCTCATTACCTCAGTGCAAATGCTTTGATGCAAGTGATTGTATAGTACAATTTTAGAGAGATAAATGCAGAAAATCTGGACAGAAAAAGATGTTATATATTATTTTTTAGAAAGAGATGCACCTTTATGTTCCTTAGAAGTGGGTAGAATTTTGATGTCTTTCTTGACTGCTCCGTGCTTTGTTCAATTATCCAATATATTACTGATGTGAATAAACTGGTGTTTGCGTCACGCGTTCCATGTGAGATTAGAACCCAGACAATTAGACTTAAAATGGTCAAGGGAGTAAACGTGTAATTAACAGTTGCAGTGTCAGTAATATGGAGCAGGATGACACAATTCAGGTTCAAAATCAAAAGTTTATTTAAAACAAAAAGTACATGACCCAGAGAAGACATCACTATCAGAGTAGACATAATCACACTCGTAGCGTGAAGACTTCTGTTGGGTTGTGAGTTTGAGGTGAAAACAGTATGTAAACGTTAATGGTGCAGCCGGTCTGTGTCCAAGCTACTCGTCTTTCCATAAGTGTAAAAATATTGTCAATGAACACTTTGTTGTGGTAAATCAGAGGCTTTCACCCGTTTCAGTCCAACAATGAAACATGCACCTCCTCCGACTTGTACCCTTTAATGTCACTGGAATTTAGAGAGGACAGACAAGGTTTCAAAGTGCATATACTGTATCTGTTAGCAAGTTCAAGCAACTCCTATGCCAGGTCATTTTAAGGAAAACGTTACGCCATTGAGAGGCTGCGCGATGTCTCAGAAGACACAACCTTAAGGTTGTAATGAGGTTCTGAATTGTGGCACATTTAGTACAGAAAAAAAGCTGGTTCTGGACCTTATTCAGGGCTGAAGTAGCTCATCGTGATCCTTTTGCTCGAAAGAACTGAATGGTTTAAGAGGAATATGCAGCAGAACACAAGAATGCAATTCATCACTCACAAACACCTGCAGAGTCAGGGCAAGATTAACTTACTCCACTGTGCATTGACTGACACTGGCCGTGGAATTAAAAAGAAAAAGAAAAAAAAAAGCCTAAATTGGCAAATTAACCAAATTTAAATAATAAAAACACCATTTAACATTGTAAATTAAAATACTGTATTCAATTTGAATTAGTGCTGCAAGGGCTTCAGGTTACTGAAAAACAAAGCTCGCATTACAACATTCTGGATCATTTGGCTTACAAAGGCAGGGAGAGGAGAGATCCATACACTTCGCAATACTTAAACCACATTTTGTGTGAGAACAACCACCATCAGTGTAGCTTATGAAAATTAAGACGTGTGTAACAGGCATGTGTAACTAATGTGAGAAGCTAGAAAACAAAAGTAACAGAGAACTTCCTTCCAACATAAACCACCCCCAAAAAAAACAATACTGCTGGCAATTGGCAATCCCTTTGTTTGTCCTGACATGATTAAAAATATTCATGGAGCTGCACCGTTTTCCTCAGATACCTGTAGTGTTCATGTCAGATTCTGATAGGATATGTAGCATGATATGTATGTAGTGTTGATGATCGGTGTCTAGTGCAGCCATGCTCTTGCACATTCTGTTGAAAACGATTCCCACTAAAAGGACTTTGCTGCTCCTCCTGCTCCATGACTGCTAGTCCCATAACAAGGCAGGCTCATTAGTCCTGGTCAAGTAACCACTGACAGGGTAGAAGTAGCAGCGCCACCCCACGGTCTTGACGAGTCCACTTTTTGCCACTGAAAATAAAACATAAAAACAAGCCAGTAAAGAGGAGACTTGTGGCACCTTGCAAGCGGTGCGGTGAGTCAGGCCGTCAAGAGGCTTTGGGGGAGCGCTATCTCAGACCAGCTCTCGAGGTCATCCACTCAAGGCCTTGGCATAACCTGGAAAATAATGAAGACGTGTCAGTGAACGGCAAAGAGTCAGAGAAAATAGGTCTGTGTTGTATTTTCAAATACCAACCGAGATAAAATTTGGATCGTAAATTGTCAAAAAACAGTCAATTTGGCCCGAAAACCAGGTTATTGAACGCCAACAATAAGACCCAAGGATCAAACCGTCTGCACACTGGGCTCTTAAGAAAATGTCTACTATGTACGATGGCGGTGGGTGTTCTGCTTTAGGCCAAGTCTCTCCTAAACAAATCTTGCCTGAGTATTTCAAGTTTTGAAGTCAACTCGGACCGCATCACTCTGTTTACGTCACATAACTCACTTTCCCCTAAGGACACGCTCTCCGTCTGTATCAAAGTGGTTTTAGCAGTTTTCCAAATAGGGATACATCTGTGTAGTGTTATAAAATAAACAGACCACTGTTCCTCCCCTCATGTTCCTGCTCTCTTACCCCTCTCCCGTGAGTGCACAGCAAGACTGTATGTGCCAGGGATGGTCTTTGATGGAGCTCAGGGTGAGGTATTTGGAGATCTCAGCTGCAGACATGCAGTCCTTCATGTCCTGCTTATTGGCAAAGATCAACACAGCTGCTTTCCTCAGGTCCTGAGGGAAGAGAGGGAGAGAACGGAGACCAATAAAGCCATGACTGCTCTGTCCAAATATGTAACAGCATGAGAAGGAATTACTTGAGAAAGCAAAGGACCAATTTGGGGCATAAATAGACACTGTGTATTATTTCTGCTGTGTTAAGTTTGGTGTTTTACCTCATGAGCTAGCATCCTGTAGAGCTCCTCCTTAGAGATGGCCAACCTCTCTCGGTCTGTGCTGTCCACAACCAGAATGATGAACTGAAACAGTGGAGGAAAACAAACAAAAAAAACCAACACAATGAGCGACGTGGGGGAGGAGGGTACTTCCTGGCTAAAGCCCCCACAATGGGTGCTGGTGACTGCTATGCTAAGAGCCCCCTTTGTGTAACAGGAGGTGTTATCAGATGATAAAAGACCAAAGTTTGGAGAGGTGTGAGAGAGTGATTCATCTTCCATTCAAAGCAACGACCTGAGAAAAACCAAACGAGCGAGGGTCAATCCAGTCTGACATTGATCAGCTTAGGTACGAAAGGAGAAACAATGGCTACTATGGTAAGTGGAGGAACCGTTATTAGCCTGGACATCCTCTGTTATCCATTTCAGTGAGTCTGTCGTTGTCCACAGCTAGAAGGGAGATTTGTTGCCAACGCGGCCTGTAAATTATCTTGGCTTACTAAACATGACGCCTCTGTCTTTGTCATTTCTATGCTGGAATGTAACAGATGGTGGAATCAGAAAACTGGGGACCGCGCTCACGTCAGATTATAGATGACATCCAAATATGTGTATGAAATGGGCATAAAAAAGAAATGATTGCAGCATCACAGCAGAAAGGTGCATTCCAGATGTTGTTAACTAAATAAAGCATAACATCCGCGGTGTCACGGTGTAAACCTTCAACAGTATGAAAGCTATAAATAGCCTTAAATACATTCCTGTGGTTTGGAACAGACCGCTCCTTAATCTCCCTCACTCTTCTCTCCCAAACACGGCAGGTCGACCTCAGCCCTGCCTGTCAGACAAGCCCCTTTGTGGTGGAGTGACCTCTGACATGGGCGGCCCCTGCTGCCGTCTGTGCTCTGAACAAACGCACCAGCTGCCACGCTCTGGGGCAAAACGGCAGCTGGACAATACTTCTGTACGATCGGGCATGAAATTATAGCACAGCAATACAGCTGAGCGCGTGGGGTTGAACGGCTCACCTCTGTGTTGGAGTAGTAGGTGTTCCAAGAGGACCTCAGCGACTCCTGCCCGCCTATATCCCACATCAGGAAGTGGGTGTTCTTCACCACGATCTCTTCCACGTTGCTTCCGATGGTGGGTGACGTGTGGACCACCTCATTCATTAGACTTGATAAATCAAAAGGACGATATTCTTTCGTTTCGCTAGTTTCAATGTAAATGACAATTAAAAAACAGAGAAATACTTACAATTGGTAGAGTATAGTGGTTTTCCCCGCATTGTCCAGACCAACAATTATCACCTTGTGCTCTGAAAATCAAGCACAATTATTTAAGTAGAACTTATTTTCAATGTGCGTTGCAGCCATGATATCATGAAGTATTTCTAGCTCCATATGTACCATGTTTTCCTGTCATTCTTTGCAGCTCATTGAGAATTGAGAGCAGACTTTCTTCCTTCCTCAAGCTTCCTGACTTAATGTTCCAAGCACGGCTGAAACTACAGCAACTGGTGTCAATTCACAGAGGCAGCTCCGTCCAAAAGTTTGAATTTTACGACTGTCAAGCAGCCAAACAGCATGAAGGCAGAATGGGAGCTGACGTGTACGTGTTAGAATATGCCAAGTCGAGTGTTTTGACTTTTGCACCTTCTGCGGCCTTTGGGTGACTGGGAGGAAGGGAGTCTGGTCAGAGGGCTCAGGGTTTTGACAGGAATGATGCAGCATGAAGAGCTTTGGCGGAAGCTGCACGTCCACTGCTTCCTGTGATTTACCATCCTGTGGTGACCCTGAATAGCCAGCACAGTCTGCTGCATCGACCACATCCAAACAAAATGTCTCTGCTGGAGCCTCCTTTTTGAACCTGATCACTTTACGGAAAGATTAGTCCATCTAACAACTGTGCTTTGATCTGTAATGTCATCCCAGATCTCAGACTCAGAGTGAGTGAATCACAGACACCTCTGAACTGTGTCCTGTAGGAGGAATTAAACTATTAACCCATTAATCCCTGAACTCTATAAGCACTGGCGAATGAATTGGTACAGTGAGGGAGAATGCTTAATGGCAAACACTTCAGAGTTATTTAATGGATTTTGATACATTTAATCCACCTCTAAAATCGATGATAATTTACTGAAAAATGTAAAAGAGTCATAACATAGCTCATACTTCCTTTGTGGTTCAGGCTCAGGGCGCTTTAAAGAGCTTTAGATTAGATCCAAACATCCAACAGAGTAACACTTGTTATTTTACATTATCCCATTTTTCTTTGAAAGACTCGAACGGTAATAATTTCTCCAGAAGGCACCCTGATTAATTTGGTATGTAGAGAAACATTTGGCATTCCGCCAGAGTTGTGATGGGCCCGTTGGCGGTTACCTCAGAGTTTAAAGGCTTTATGTACTTAGTGCTGCTTTGTGTATCACCTGTAATCTTAACGTATGGATTACTCCTGGTTCATCTATCCAAGTGTTTTCTGTCTGTGTATGACAGTAACGAACCCGTTGTTTGCTCCGAGCTGCAACTTTGACAAATCTTAATCTCGGATCTCAGCTGATTTTTTTTTTTTTTTTTATCTCTGCCTGGCTGCTCACTTTATGCTAACGAGCTAACAGTTCACTTTATCTTCGGATGAGCTGCTAACGTGAGCGAGGTGAACTTTGTCACTTTCACCGATCGATCTCGAAACAGAAGATAGGAAATCACCCACCTTGATTACAGAAGAAGCTCCACAGCTTGGCGAATATGAGGCCCATGTTTACAGATGAAATCAGAGACCCTGCACAGCTTCGGATCCCTCAGCGTCCACACCGTACGCTCCGTCTGCGGCTAGCTAACATTAGCTGGATGAGCCCTCAAACCTCGCCGACCTTTTCCAGTCTGACTCCATACGCGCCGACCGCGTCCAAAGCGCCACAGTCGCGGGGCTGCACGCAGCTTACGGTGAGGGACGCAATGGGCTTCTTTCACGGAGCGGTCGAGGCGGTTACACGCTGCTGACGCCGCGTAAAGAAAGCTGTTACCGTAGAGATGCGGCACTCTCCCAGTGTCTCTCCGCTTGCACCGATCCGTTAGCTGCTGGAAAAAAACAGCCTCAACTCTTTACCTCTACTTCCGGTTACGTAACGCCTTCGTTTAATGTACACAGTTCACGACGTGGTCTCGACGAAAAAAACAAAAAACAAAGGAGAAAGGAGGGACTTCGAAAATGAAATCAAAATTGGAAGAAAACGGGAAAAAAACTCGCAATATTTAGGCGAGGAATTATATGTAATGTATATGTATATGTCAATACAGCCATATTTTGGCTGTGTAATCCGAAAACCTGGGGTCTTTAATTTCAAAATTATACATCAGAATAATTTGGAACTCGGTGAAGATTTGAGACGGCGCAAAAGAGAAGTCCTTTTGTATGGTTTGTTTTGTTTGAGATATTTTGTGTTACTCCCTGTTGCTGGTAGCTGGGAGGTCTTATTTTGAAACCAGTAGCCAACCGCTTTTACCGTCATATACATAATATAAGAGCACTGCAAATTCCGTGGCAGCTTGACTGTGTTTCTCTTCTCCCGCAGTTTGCTGAAAAAAACCCTGTCATCTGCTAACGTCGGACCAACTCATTGTCTTATTCTCAACAACTTCATTCTGAATAAGTAAGTCCAATTTTAGGCCAGTCATGGTCAAATGACGCTTTGTTGAAACACTAAACCAAACTGTTTTGCAAATCAGTTTAGAAATCTAAGCTTCAGCGCACACGAGGACATCTGCTGGTGAAAACCGTGTAGTGCAAGTGGAGTGGAATCATACATTTAGCAGTGGTGTACAGTATTCAAAATATTTTACTACAGTAATGTATACTTTTGGAGACTTTGTACTTAAGTGCAATACAAATATTTTACTTAACAAGTTATCTGACGGAAAATCTATACTTTGACTTAAAATAGGTTTGTTATCCATTACAAAATGAATTCATGGACAGGAGATTGAAAAGAGGTTAGATATTTTACTTTTTACTTACTTTTTATTGAAAGTGTGCCATTGGTAAAATCACAACTATTATTGCTTTAGTTTTGATGAATTAAGCAGAACCTAACTAAATTTAACAAAATGTCACTTTTCAAAACACAGTATGACAACAAGTTTTACACCATTGTGCAACAATA
Source organism: Brotula barbata (assembly GCA_900303265.1). Lineage (NCBI taxonomy): Eukaryota > Metazoa > Chordata > Actinopteri > Ophidiiformes > Ophidiidae > Brotula > Brotula barbata. The sequence continues at coordinate 30,695 of OMNV01018391.1, forward strand.
AACAAAACGATCCAAAAAAAGTGCAGATAGAGTCAGCTTGTCTGATAACTGAGCAACTTTTGCAGTCACTGTATATTGCATTTGTGTGGCATGGCGGTTAGCACTGTTCTCTCACAGCAAGAAAGGTGTGGGTTCGAATCCTGGGGTCGATCTCCGCAACTTTCTGTGTGTAGTTTCCATGTTCTCCCTTGGTCTACTCTAGCACAACACATGTTTTTCTTTGGTGGGGGAAACTGGAGCACCCGGAGAAAACCCATGCAGACACAGGGAGAACATGCAAACTGCTGTGTTTAGCACCCTCAGTGCTAACCATTAGCAGGTCATTAGCACCAACAGTAGATAAAATCATCGTAAGAATAAAATGTATGTTCACTAAAATCAGTAATTAAATCTCAGCGCAACCAGGAAAGACAAATAGCATAAAATGTGAATTTAAACCACCACTGTAATCCTAAGGTGCATATCTCCAACAGTGGACAATAAAAGTGAAATAAAAAGCATAGAAGGAATCAAAAGTAGTAAAAGAAAACAAAATCAGATAGATCTCAATACAATGACAGAAAAGTGGCGTAAACGTGTCTGAAAAGCTTTTCTGTGTGGCATGTAGTAACATACACTACTTTTTACTCCCTGGCTGTACAATGTTGTGGCCAGACAGCACACAGCAGGACCAGGATTCAATCTGTTTACGCCTGGCCTGATACCATTTACCAGCGTTAACATTGTAGAACTCGACATTAGATCTGTCACCATCGCTGTCATCCTCGATGCCCCCGACAACATAGAGACAGTCGTCAACAACGCCAATGCCAAAGCCGATGCGACCCGCGTGCATGGAGGGCACGCTGTTCCAGGTGCCGGTCTCCGGATCGTAGGCCTCGCCACTGTTCAGTGCCCGGTTTTCTTTGCTTCTCCAGCCACCCAACTGCGAGAAGAAACAATATGAGCGAAGTTATTCAGGGGCAGCAGGCACACAAACTATAAATCGGAGTTATTTACACTCACAGCGTAGACTCGGCCAGCAAAAGCGGCCAACCCAAATGCAGCACGCTTGCTGATCATGCGAGTGATCTTCGTCCACTGGTTGGCCTCGGGGTTGTAGTGCTCCGCTGACGACAGGAATCTTTGCCTGTTTTTGCCGCCGCAGATGTACACCTGAGGAGAATTGAAGGAAAACCACCAAGTATGGGATATTTGTGGCTTCAGTCAAGTATTGATCAGTAATAAGCTGAACTGAATCGAGCATGTTTTATCTCTGAAGCAGCTTCGGAATCGAACTCTTCACAGTCACATGTTTAACTTCTGCCCAGAACTACAGCTGTTCTTTACTTCCAGCTGTTCATCAGCACCACCCACCTTGCCGTGCAGTGTTGTGCAACTGGCCAGGGACCTCCTGTCGTGCATAGGTTCGATCTCAATCCACTGGTTGATGTCTGGGTGATAACACTCAGCAGTGTCCAGGTCGTGGACGTAAAAACCTCCCATGACATACAGGAGCCCGTGCAGCACCGTTAAGCTGGCCAAATTGCGACTGTTGTGCATTGGCGCCACCTGGTGCCAGGTGCCTGTGGTCAAATTAAAACTGTTCACTTTCCCGTCTCGAGAGCCGACACAGTACAGAGAACTGTTGAGGAAGAAAATACCATGGCAGTCATTGGTTGGCTCTTCGTACGTTGTGAGTTTGATCCACTGGTCAGCGCAGGCGTTGTATGCCTCGATGATCGTGGTGGAAGGATCGTCGCCGGTTTCATCACTCCCGATGGCCAACAATATATCGCGAGGCGAGCACAGACGGGCCAGGGGGTGGAAGTATCCATATAAATCTCTTCGGCTAATGGTGCTGGTGTCATTGGGCGAGACTTTGGTCAGGTTGACAATGTCCATGCAGGCTTCATTCTCTATGATTAACTTTTTGTTTTTCGTGTTTGGGAAGTACTCAATTCTCAACACGGGCAGGCCAACCTGCAGAAACAAGAAGATGTTTTTGAGATTTAATCTGGATACATTTTGGTTTCGCCCACGCTTCTGAACTGAGTGTAACATTTCCTTACCATGGTTTGGTCAGCCATAGATTTACAGATCATGGAAAGATGTGCAACCTCTTCGAAGGATAAGTTAGAAGAACTGCCTAATTAAAGGATGTGCTGTACAGTGAACTCCCCTCTGGACTTGACACCTGACTTACACACAACTGAACATAGAGGTAGTTCTTTATCCTCCGTCACTCATTTACCTTGGGTAAAATCGCAGGGATGTTTCCACTCTGCTCCTTAGACAAGTGGAACTGTGAGGAGGCCAAAACCCTGTGAAAGTGATGAATGACGAAGTGGAAAGTGGCTGTGATCAGTTTGGGGCAGTAGAAGTTGCGTCTGGTCTTCCTGATGCCAACGCAGTTCTGTGGTGAGCGTTGCTTTTCCAGGAAGAGGCTTAGCACATTGATATAATCTGCTATGATCAAAAGCTCATACGTGTTATTTTGGGTCAGAGGAACATAGATTTTGTGGGCAAACTCAATTATGGATCGCATCATGTCAGGTGACACGTAGGGGAAGGTGAATTCGTCGTCTTTTAGAGATGACCACTGGCTGAAGAGAGCTCTGTGGTCAAAATGAAGATGACAGACAGACAGGTAGATAGATAGATAGATGGACAGATAGATAGATAGATACTTCATTAGTACCGAAGGCAATTCCAGTCGTCCAGTAGCTGATAATAATAACATAACACCTACAACAATAACAAAAATAATGATAAGTAAGTATGGAAGTTATACTATCATATAATATAATATAATATAACATAACATAATATGATGTGTATATATGTATATTTATATATACTGTACATACTGTACACACGTACAAAACACAGTGGTCATTAGGTCAGCGTGTTGTTACAAATAGCATGCAAATGAGCCACAGCACCGATTAGCTTGCTTCCATCACACATTCCACCCACACAAACAGCTGGCGTGCCAACAATTTGATCAACGCTGTCATTAAAAATGAACTTTAACTAATCCTCTGTTTGGTGGTGTGATCTAGTTGGAGATGCTTTCTGCCTCTGTAAAGTGATGTTGGTAAACTCACCTCAACAAGCTGCTGCTGTCAGAGAGGACATTCCTGTGGACAGGAACTGTTGCACTGCCAACCGCGATCAGGGCATCATAGAGCCGACCCTTCTCTTGAAGTGGATCATCATCTTGTGCTCTTCTTTTTCTGGTCACCTTTCTCACCAATGCAGTGCCAGCGCTGCAGGTCCATTTATCTTTCTCTCTCGCCTTCCCATCTCCATCCTCACTGCCATCTACCTCCACTCCTCCATTACTTCCCGATCCGTACCTTACTCCTGCCATCATAGTTTACAATTTTCCAAACGGAATCTTGATTTCAGTTTTCATACACACAGTAAAACTAAAATGTTGAGAACGCAGACAAAGTATATGCCTTAAGGATTAAACTGTGTGGACCCGTCACTGGGGGAACTTGTTTCCATCGTTGTCGCTACTCCCCAGTATGTGTGATTATGTCAGTGTGTCTTGTTTGAGGTGATGATGTCATTATGATGTCAACACCTTTACCATGTGAGAAAAACAAACAATTAACACACAAACTACATGATAGTAGGGATAATCTCACATTCACTGTTGGAGGGGAAACCCAACTATTACATTATATAAGCTGTGTCCCAAAGGTATACAAGCTAATACTATGTATTATGTTTATTAGTCTGCCTGATTCTGATTAGTGAATCACAGCATTCTGATATCAGATTACTGCCAAAATTGATCACTGAAGTGTAGTGCATTTACATGACACTTTGAAACATGAGGGTTAGATCAACAAAATAACTTTTTACATAGAAACAATGAGTTAAAAAAGAAAATGATTTTATTATCAGCTCAGTACATCAGAAAACCCATGTGTCTTATCTTTCCTTTGAGCAGATTAAATCTTACATTCATTTGTAATAAGATTTGTCTTTTTCAGCATGAAAACATTTCATAAAGACACTGAACTTTTCACCCTCCAGCGCCAGACGAAGAGGTTGTATTCTGTATGAAGACATTTACGTAACTTCATGCGCCTTAATATTCCATTGACAAACTTGACGAGATCATGTGACTAGGCGGAGTCTCATGAAAACGTGACGTACGAACCACTTTGCTCCCTCATTCGGGCTGTCAATCATGTCAACGATGTCGCGTGAGATGAAACTTTAATTACCCACAGAAAATTGTTGTGCAAAACAGCTCAAACTTAACTCAAGTTATTTTACGAAAAATCGAAGTAAAGATGAAGATAAGATACTCTCAAACACACAGCTGCCATTGAGATCGAGTCGAGAGCTTTGGAATGTATGAATATTTTAACTAATGAGTTATATGAGGCAATTGTCATATGCTTTTTAATCATCTTAAACTATTTCGCTTTAAAAATGTATGTTCAATGTAAACATACTCGCTGAAGGTTTTTTTGAGAACTTTATTTAAATTTTTAAAGTTAAACCAAAGCGTACGTATCCTAAATCCTGGTAAATGAATTAGTAATTGAGCACACTTAAGGCCAACAGTTCAGGGATTTGGATACATTTAACATTAGAATTGTGTGTACGAAAAGGCATAAAAATCAAATCATTTCCAGAAAAGTTACAATATAAAAATCCAAAAAGCCCATTTTTGTATGATGATTTATTTCCCTTAAATCTATCACTCTAAATGAATAAATGAATGATTGTTTTCTTTATTCCCAATAAAGTTTTCATTTGTTTGTTAATCTTGTAGGGCGCGCTGTTACACCTTTTGTTGTTCCCGGACCAGATCTTTTACTTCCGGTTCCGGGGTTACTTGGCGTCCTCACGAGCGATGCATGTTGCCGTGAAACATGGCGGCTCCGTGGTGGCTTCGTTGCAGGAGCTGGAGAACAAATTGTACTCTAACTTTCTCGAAGGCTTTGTGTCATTTAAACCGCGGACAACGCTCTTTTTTTGCGGTTTCTAGGCGGCCAATCTCTCTTTTTTCTTCCGGACCGGGAACCGAGGTGAGTCTGTGGCGAAGCCGGTCAGCGGCGCACTGAGCTCAGTCAAACCGCGGAAGGTCACACCGGTGCTCTGTCAACCTGCCGGTGCTCCGTAATGATGCAATGTTGTTGCCGGAATCTGGGACTAAATCATCATTTGGACCCGTTGCAGTAATTAGTTGTTTTTGCCCGTATTGGTGCGTGCTTTTAAAGGAATGCAAACTTGTTGAAGGAGGGCGTTTCAATTTTAGAAGCGTAGTGTCCACACCTAAAGGTCAAAAGTTGAGTTTGAGATTGCGGTAATGTTGCGTGTTGTGAAAGACACGGAAATGAAGCTGTATTGACAGAGATTAGCAACATTTTAACACAAGGATCGGGTTAATTTGATAGAAGTGATTTAAACTATGATGTGACCACCGAAGCCATCTTTATATAGTGAAGTTAATAATTTGTCTATTAATGTATGTACGTAGCGATATATGTATGTAGCCAGTCATTCTCGTGAAATGCCCATATTTCCAAAGATACCAAATATATCAGGATGCATTCTGGGTGTATAGCCAACACACTCAGGATCAATATAATTTGAAGGGATATTAAAAATAACATAGAAAGGGATACTGAGAACTGTATTAGTAATACGTGAAAAAGTGCATAAATTATTCACTTAGCAATTATTTTACCAGTATTCAAGGTTGGTGACAAGGTTTTAGTCTATATATATGTATACTGTATATATAAATTGGTCATATATGGATGTGTTGGTTGGCTCATCCATGTATGATTCATAGTCATTTTGTAGTCATTCATTCATTCATCCATCCGTTGATTCAGTTTATTCATTCATTCAAAATTTCTGCCGACTTTATTCATGGAGTCATCCTGTATCACTGTATCATCTCTATGTCTATGTGACCGTTAATATAAACTCAATACAACATGTTTGTTCTGTAACACACAGACTGTACATTTCATATTCCCACAATACAATACTTTGTATTATAATGTCCTTTTATATTCTCACATTGAGGATATTAATGTAGGTAATTTGATGTTGATTCTGTTTTTTGTTTTGCTGCTGTGACAGAAGAATTTCCCCCTGGGGATGAATAAAGTATCTATCTATCTATCTATCTATCTATCTATCTATCTATCCACAAGAAAACAAGTAAAGAATGAAAGCAATCCATATGTTTACTGTGGGTTACTCCAACTCTTAATAAAACGAGCAGTAAATGATAGTGGGTTAATTATGGATTGTGTGGATCACAACAGAATCTTTGTTTACTGACCTCCACTGTGAATTCATTCTCAGGTGTCATCATGTTTGACCTCTCGGGAGCAGCTGA
>OMNV01018393.1:2946-18594 GCA_900303265.1 Brotula barbata
GGGGGGGGGGAACACAGGTTAACGCGGTCGTGTGTGTGACTACTGTGGATTTATTTATCTATTCATGTGAGCGGTAGTTTACGCTCATATCCAAAAAAACCAATCGGAACTTCCAGAATACCTCACAGGCCAAATCCAGGCAGCTTTCATTCCTCTGTACGGAGGCCCAGACTCATTTGTCTACATGCAGGATGCAGCTGTGATTATAACCCTCGTAAACCTCTCGGCCCCTCCTAACTGCCCCACTCTGCTTCTTTATAGACAATGAATCATTATGATCCCTCGGCATGCGAACCACACACTCAAACTACAAAGTATGGACCTAAACAAATACATGCAAACTCGCAGACGACGCACCTGTCTGCGCACACTCACCTCACACAGACATTCACGGAGGCATTTGCCTAAGCCTTCTCACGAGCCGACCTGCATGTGCGCGCTCTCCCACGAGTGCGGTAACCCAAGCCGACGCTGCTGCAGGGGCTAAAGCTGGTCGTTACCGTACAGACGGGCCTCACGCCTCTGACAGGTGCACCGCCTCTTCGGTCGGCGCGCAAACCAATGACGAGCGCCGTCCGAAACGACGCGGCGGGGTGTCTTTGTTAACGCGCAAATGGGAGGAAGGGGTAGATGAGCCCCCGGGGTGGAGGGAAAGACAGACGTAATTTGAGGAGATCATCTCCGCCCCCTGACGGTACTCCAGGCCATCCTTTGAAAGTGAAGGTGGAATCATGGCTGTGGTATGCAGTGGTGTACGCTTCCATGTTGTGGATTGTAATCTGCGATACTTTGTGTTCTTTTTTTAGTTTTTTTTTAGGTTTACTCGCCTCACGCTTTTTGCACACTCAGCTTTTGTGCCTCTGTTGGGACGAGTGGATGAGCTGGCTAAAGGGACAGACAGAGGAAGTGAGCGAGTCGTGGAGCAGACTAACCTCCTGGGACCAGAACCTCTTACAGGGTCCCCTCTGGACAGATGAGTCACCGGCCCACACCACACACAGAGGCCATCTCACCCCTCCACCCCTCTCTCGCCTCGCTCACCTCCCCTCTGTCGTAATTAGAGAGAGGACTTAGGCAGAGCTTGATCAGTCCCAGGTTCCAATCTGAGCCGAGGTACGTCCCTTGGTATTTACGCCTTATTTACATACAGCTTCTACTATTGCCATGGGAACAGAGGAGTCGCTGAGGCAGGAAATGTGAGAGAACCAGGAAAGACCAGATGAAAGATGAAGCACGGGAGAGGCTGGTAGGTTTTTTCAGAGGAAGGAGCACGGGGGGTTAATCCTATGTAATTGCCCCTCCAGTAGACAGCGGGGGTAATGGGACGACCACTCAGTCACTGACGAAACTCATAATTATTAATCAAGCACAGCCTTTAACATATGCTTACATCATTTGCTCTGATTGGCCTCCCTCTCCTTCACGTCACATTCTCTCATTCGATTTCACTTACTGTCCCTGTTCTTTGTCTTTTCTCGTCGTGTCTCTCCTGAGCAGCAGGAGAAGCAGGATGAGGTCATTAATTATACACATAACAGTTCCCTGTTCGCCACACACAGACTCACACACACACACATGCACTCTGCTGCTTCCCCACCTGGTCCCCTCCACGAGCCGCCGTGATTCTGAGAAAGCGGTGGTGACAGATGAGCTGAACTGTGGAGATGTCCAATAAAGCTCGGTGTTTATTGGGGACAAACGGCCGGCATTTGGACACAGAGCAGCAGAGCAGCAGGCCACTCATCCCAGCTCACGGCCCGCACCTATCGGCTCCATGCATCAGGCAGAACAAGGCGAAGAAGTGGGTTTATTTGACAGCTGCAAGTCTTCAGAGGTGACGCTGACCCTCTCATCGCTCAGAGGAGAGTCCCCTCACCTTGACTGGTTTACTGAAGGAGGTGCTGTAAACATAAATTCAATGTCAGGGATGCAAGAAGGCACTCTTCATTTGTAATCATCACTGTGGTGATGTGCTGAGGACGATGATTGAGCCAAGCTTTGGTCAAGGCAAGGGGAATCCCATGACACAGCGCACTCTGGTGGTAATTATTTGAAACGCAGCTCATCCTTGACAGGCTTGGGGAAGGTACCCGAGGAGGTGGACAAGATAACAGACACATCACTGAAATATTTTCATCCAACAAGGCAAAAGAGATAGAATAGAGCGAAACCCAGAAGGCAACATAAAAGAAATGTTAATATTGATGAAAGAGCTACAGTGGTTCCCAGTAGAAACACATCAACCGCAATAGAAAAGCTGCTGACAGAATACAGTCGATGCTGATGAAAATCTAATTGTGCCAGGATTACAACAAAACTGGATCGATGCCCCAAAGCAATGAAAAAAAAAATGATGTCATCGCAAATAAGACCTGTCAGCACACATGCAATCCAGTCGTTGCCAAACCAAGAGACACTCACGTTGAGCAAACAATGCAGACGAATATTTTAGAATCAGGTATGTCACCGCATTCTCAGTGACGCTGGAACAAATGTGGAACAAATCAAATTACAACAGCTGCAAACCACACAGATCCACACGGAAACACCTCTGGACATAAATTAATTGGCTTTACGGCAATTGCAGATGTGAGCATCTGTTTTGAATAAAATGCACGCACACACACATGCATACAATGCTGTCGGTAAAATATAAATCTAATTCCCATCGCATTTAATTTTTCTAACAAGCACTAATGAGAGCACAGAGTCAGTGACACACTTAGGGTGAAGTAATTCCTCTGAGGAAGAGCATCAATCAGGCAACCTTGATTTCATCTTTGGCCCAGTTCAGCTTAATAGCAGCTGTCCACGTAAGGCTGGTAACAGGATACTGTATCTGACAACAAGAGAACGAAAAAGACGAGAGGCCTAAAATGAAAAGGGCGTACACTTCCTGTGCCAGTTTAAGAAAATGGACTTTCCATTCTTATTAAAAGCATCTCAGTCAAAGCTGCATTCCATCTGAGAAGAAGAAGAAGAAGAGCCAGTAGTGAACTAAATCCTGGCAGGATTATTAATGTGTCTATGGTGTCATGGACCGCTGCTTCAGAAAATCATCAGGATCAGAAAATCAAAAACGGATTTAGAGCTTCTCCTCCTGACTCTGAGCACATTTAGGCCTCTTCTGCATAGCCACTGCTACTTCTTCCTCTCCTCTTTTCTTATCCCTCCATCCAGCCATCCATCGGTGACGCGCCGCCATCGGTGCTGCTGTCTGGTGGCAGCTTGAGGGTCCGTATGTGAAGGGCTGTGCATGTAGATGTGATTGGCTTCATGCATGTGTGTGTACGTCTGCATGTAATGGAAGACGGTCAAATGGTTCTTTATCTCCATTGAGCAGTTTTTTTATGTAAATCATGAGATAGTAATTAGTGCGTTGGAGCATAAAGAGTGCAGATGTTTACTACGTGTATGGAATTTGCACTACGGTGTTTTTCTATTGAGAAGGATTTAAGAAGGGCATTAGTACCATCCAGTATCAGGATTATTATCATCAAGAACACACACTGCTGTTTTGTGTGTTCTTGATGATAATAGTGTGTGTTTTCTTCCCCTTTTAGGGTAGTCCAAAATCAGGTGCCAAATCCAGATGAAATACAGTCCTGCTAACTCCCTCTGCTGGCCTGAGAAAGGCGCAAACACTCTCTTCTCTAATACACAAGCGGTCACCGTCTGCCTCTACTCATCATCTAGACAGAAACGAAGAAACAGAGAACCCACTCGGTCTTAGCCATTGCATGTGAACAGAAACGTCCAGGTGCAGATGTTTGCAAAATATAATTGTGATCCTCCTCTTTCCACTGGACAATATAGACACCGGTCCCATTCACGGTGAGCCGATCAAATTTGGGACAGCAGACATCAGCACTAACTGATTGATGCCAGCTTCCCCCCCTGCTCATGTAAAGAGGTCACAGTCCTGAACCCTGGAGTGAAGGTAAGGAGGCAGGATGGATGTAAAGAGACAGAAATCATCAGGTTATTGCCTGGGCATGGTAAAAGTGGAGGAAATCCTTAGGCAGGCGTGACTGCCAAAGATAAGAGAGTAATAGATGATGGAGCGAAAAGAAAGAAGCTCCCATTTCCTGTGTGAAGGTGCATAACAGCCTATGTGTGTGTATGTAAGTCTGGGCTATGGAGATCTCCTGATAGAGTGATGCATGGGGCCTGTTCAGTGCAGGGTCACCCGTCGCAGCAGAGGTGACGCTATAAATCTTCTGCTCGTTCATCAAAGGTGTGTGTCTGTGCGCACGTGTGTGTGTGTGTGATTACCTTCCAATAAAGGAAAGTGTAATTGCCATTGTGATTCTCCAAAGAGTAAAAGCAGCAGAGGTAACCGTCTCTGGGGAGCATCCATTCTATGCAATTATACCGATAGAGTCAATATACATAATAGGACTGGTGGAGGCCATTTAAAAATAAAATGAATGGTTTTAACACGGACATGTAAACACTCAGAGGAGGGAGGCTTCATAGGGATGCTCTCATTATGATTTGCACATGTCTTACTGTGTCTTCTTTGTCTGTGCTCGACTCATTTCCCTGCCATCCTTCAAATGCCTTTCTTGAACGTAACTTTTAAAAAAAGCCTCAGGCCTGCAGGCGGCCGATGAAGTGGAAAATCTGCACCCCTGTGTTCCCATGACAACACCTTATATTAAGTGCATCATTGGTTTGGTGCTTTGGTTGCTCAGTTGTGCCCTGATTGATCTCATCATTTGGTCCTCTTCATGGCGACAAGAGCTCGTTTGACATGCTTGACACAGCAGGGGCAGGTTTGGAAGAGGACGCCCACACGCACATACACAGGCACACGCACACGTTCGGGGAGCCATACATGTCACATACAGTGCTGTTTCTTCCAAAGGGGAGGCAGAGATGAGCCACAAAGATGGAAAAAGACGGGTCAGAGGATCCGTCTCTTCACACTGTTGCTGTCACACAGCAAAGCACTGTCTTTGTCTTTGTCCCTGTATCAATAAGGATCATATTCATGTTGCAACAACCTTATTTTTCATTGGCTTTCATTGAAAAATATGAACAGATATTATAAATAAAAATAATTGACTTTATAAAATCGGTGACCTTCAAAAAGCAAGAGACAAATGGCAAATCCAAAATTTCCAACTGATCATCGATCACTGCTGCAGATAGCGACTATACCCTTGACACTGCTCTTGGTAAAAAGACAGCTGGGAGATGGTACTATACATCCAGTCAGTGTGTGTGTGTGTGTGTGTGAGTGTGTCTTGCAGGGTGCCCCATGTGGTTCCAGCCACCAGACAGCCCCCTCTGTTACTGGCTTTGGCCTTTAAATGCTGCCAGCCATCCTGCTGTGCATTGTGTGTGTGTGTGTGTGTGTGTGTTTTGCCAAAAGGAATCCCACCTTGTCCTGCCTTTCTCCCCTCATTATTTTCATCCTGCCAGTGAGGCAGTCTGCTTGGGGGATATGTAGGTCTGGACACTTCCCTTTTGGCTGCTCTGTCTTCCTCTGCGCCTTTGACCGTACCCATCCTGACAGCCGCCTGTCCACTAATGAAGCAGGTGGATGGATGAAGGGGATAAGTAAGGGTTGGGAGGTGGTGGGGGGAGACACACGGTGGCCGTGGTTTTTGGGGACATTGGATGGTACGCAGTGGTTTCACGCATATAAGGAAGCACAACAGCTCAGGGGATCGAAACGTGTGTGTAAGTGTGTTTACTGTTTAAAGCTGCCATCGGCGTGCACCTTCTTAACAGCATGAATTTGTGTATGTGAGCACGTGTGCTCGTACGTCAAAGCCTTCGGCCATTTTTGTAATGGCTCCATCTGTCAGCATAACCACGGGCATCTGGACACCCACACATACACACTCCCAACCTTATGTGCAAAAACATGACCAGGAGAAGAAAGACGCTGGAGATTTCAGAGGCTGTGACACGATGGCCAAAAAGAGAGAGGAGAGGAGAGGAGAGGAGAGAGGAAGAGCAGGAGAGTGTCTCCGATTGGACTGATAGGACATTGACAGGGTTAATCTCTTGATAACTACTCTCTATTGATTCACAAACACGGAGAAAGAGTTGACTAGAGAGTTAATGCACACACACATACTCACACACACACACAAGGTCTCTTGAGGAAGATTTATATGAAGCTTTACAGAGGTCCTTGTTCCACTGACCTATATGCATATATTACTCTTATTATATTAACAGAAGCAAGGAACAGGGAAACTCTTGAGCTCTGTTCTCCTCGTGTGTCTTTCTGTCTTCGTCTGCCTCTTATTCGCCAAAAGAAAAAGACAAATTGATAGTAGACACAATCAGCACAAAAAGGTGATTGTGTGCAGTACTACAGTAGACCGGCGAACTCAATGGGTAACACAAGCGGGAATAAAAACGATTCTTTATATGTTTGGTGAGAGTTTCTGTGGACGCTGAGGGCAACAAATTGACTATTTCTGTATCCACTGTGTGTTTGCATTGACCTGATTTTCAGCTGTAGCCGACTATGTAGCCACACAAAAGCGTAGCCACAGCTCATTGATGCTTATTTTATCTCATTTTTACGCCTCAATGCCCATTACTGTCATGTTACATAAAGAACAAGTAGAAAGAGAAATGCAAAAAGTGCAGGGAAAACACAGAAAATGTACCGGAGTGAGTTAGAGGAAGAGGATCTATGAAGCATTATGAACACCATCGTCAAGCCCACCTGATAGGCTACGCAGCCGTCTCAGCACAATTTTCCCCATTTGAGGATTAGGAATGGTGCTGCTTTGGCAGGTTATTGCTCTCTCCCGTGTGTTATCTGAGAGTTGAGGTCAGTTTTTTGAACATCCCTGGGGTAAAACCTGGAGAAATGTTGCAATGTATAAGGCTGGAAAAGGACGTGGCTAGATTTTTAATTTCATTCCAGAACAGCTTAGGTGTTTTATCAAAAAAAAATTACTCTGTAAACTAAACTAAAGATGATGAAGATGAATTAAAAAAAATCAAAGTTGATGTTTCTACTTGATCAAAAGTGAGGAAAAAAAAAAATGCCCCCGATGGTGAAACATTCCTCTGATACTCTATACCGTTTAATCACACTGTGATTCATTCACATAAATCCATCAGGGTGACTTTGATGCCAAAAGTAAGATGCACAGCGGGACACGTGAAACTCAACGTGGCTCATGAAGATAAATGCTATGTCATTTACACAGTGAATATGATTCCCACAGCTCTTGGGCAAATCTGGACAGACCAGCAGACAGCACAGACATAGCAGACTTGGTGTCTTGCCACGTCTTTGAAGCCAAGTCTATCTCCAAACAGCCGGCTAAGTCTTCTCTTTGGGTTTGATCAAAAATACCAATTACCACTCTCACATTAACCGCCAACGACACAGCGAGGAGCAGGATGTGGAAGGCAGACAGACAGGGAGGCAGACAGACAGGGAGGCAGCCAAACATGCTGGTGCAGTGAGAAAGATAATCCGGGCTTAAAAGTAAATGGGACAAACAAAGGGAGATAAGGGGATATGAAAATTGGGATAAAATGAGAGAAACAGGGATGGATGGAGCTGGAGGGTAAAGGAGGAGAGGTGAGCAGATGGGGGTACTTGTGTGTGACAAAAATCATCAGGTCATCATTGTGGCTTAACCCTTTAAGTGGCGTTGGAGAGCAAACAAATACACACAAATGTCATCATTTGAATATATTTTAGAGGAAAATTGTGTTAAAAATTAAACTCAGTGCTGTTAAAACAAAATGAATTTTGTGGTAAATTAAGGATTTTGTTTTTTTCCTCATTACTTTTGGGGTTTTTTTTAATACTTTTTCTATATAGTATACTGAATTATTATTGGGTTACTGATGTGCAATCCATCACAAAAATCCAAAATCCTATAAATAAACCTGAACTGTTTCCCTTTAAGTCTCCTGAATTGCCAGTTAAGGTTATCCTCTCTTCTCCTCCTCCTCCTCCTCCTCCTCCTACCCACCAGCTTCCCTACACGAACACAAACTATAATAACCAAAACAAATAACAAAACCAGACTGGACCGGAGGGATGGAGACGTCTCAGTTGTGGATGTGAATGTCACATGCACACACATGAACACAGATAAATAGCGCACTTTCTCTAAATTCAATGCACACTTGTTGGAAATTGACCCAGATATCTAAAATAGAAGGTTTTGTGTGAGAGAATAATAATGAATTGCCACTTTCAGACATTCACCCAGTTCACTATGGATGCTGAAGCCTCTCGTCCTCTTTCCCCTCTCCTCTCCTAAATCAAAAGCCAATGGTTTGTGCTGCAGGGAGATAGGCACCACTCTGAAACACTGAGTCATTCTTTCAAACACACACACACACACACACGCATGCACGCATACATAAACACACGCCCTGTACGTAAAACCAACACCAAATTTCAGTTTTCTGCAGTTTTGATTCCCTAGCCGAGACCTTTTCCGTGCACCAGCATCTCCCACACTCTCACAGTATCCTGCCTGTCTCCCCTAGCAACGCAGTCAGCTTGGAAACTTCTCAGCCCGTGTTCAAGCATCACCACGGCGACAGCAGCACAGATTCATTTCATGAGTCCAGCAGCTCGCACACATCTCATCTCCCTATGCCACGCTCTGTAACAGCCACGGTAACGTACCCGCGTCCTCATCGGAGACAGCAGTCCCTCCATGGCTGATTTGGTCGGTTCCACCGGGCTCCGGTCCCCTCGAGTGGCTCTGTCACCGTATTATCCCAGTAGCGAATAGATCCTGTTAGAAACGCTGTCTCATCCTTGGAGCTACCATCTCCACCACAGCGCAGCTCCCTACCCACCCAGAGAGCCCAGCGCACTGACAGAGACACAGAGAGTGTCTCTCTCTCTCTCTCTCTCTCTGTGTGTGTCCTCTCTCACATCCACACACAGAAGGGAGCAGGGGGGAGAGAGAGCAGTGCCAGAATCCCAACGCTTCTCCTCTTTCCGTAGGTGTGTGATCTTCCTCCTCAAAGCACTGTGGATTCACTGTGCAGTGTCCATGGTGGGTCTCGCTCTCTCTCTCTCTCTCTCGCTCTCTCGCTCACTCTCTCCCTGCCTCACTGCCTCAAGCTACATTTGTTCCCTTCAATGTGGCAAATGATTGCAGGTCTTTTTTCATGGTCTCCTGCTTGTGTTCTCGCTCCACTCACACTCTCCTCTCTGTCTTTCTTGTCTCCCCTCCTCCCTCCTTCTCTCTCTCCCTCTGTCTGTCTCTCCTCTCTCTCTCTCTCTCTCTTCTCAGAATGCTTCTTTTTCGGTTCTCCTGCTCTCAGTCCTCCTTGTTCCCACCCAAGCCCGAAGCTAGGGGTCAGACAGAATGTACATTTATGGTGTCAGTGTGTGCGTGCGGGTGTGTGTGTGTGTGTGGAGAAAGAAGGACAGAGAGAAAGGGAAGAGAGGGCACTCTCAGGGCCACTATTGTCCCTACAAACAATAGTGGCTCTTAATCGCCTAGCAACCTGATCACCCCCTATTCTTCTAAAAGACAAGACATGAGTCACCCTGACACACACACACACACACACACAGACGCACACACACAGGTACGAAGGTGCCTATTGGCGGGTGCCACTGGATATGCATCATTGTGTGTGATATTGCATGTCAGACATTCTGCATTCTGTGGATGAAACTTGGACATATCGTCACCTCTGCTCCAAGCTGCATCCCGCCGTTGCCAAGGCAACAGTATCCATTAGGAGAGGAGCACAAAGCTCCTCCAGCAAAGAGGCCATTAAAAAGGGAAATAAATAAATAAAATTGTTGCATTCCTATGCCTGTTGACTTTCCCAGCTGCAGCAGGGGAGTTGGGCGACGTGAAAAGACGGCGGCCACGGCCCCCTGACCGCAGGGGTCAACGGCAATAAGAGTTTTGGCCTCAGTCACTATATAATACCATAAGACTACGTGAAACAGTGGCTCCCTCGCTCCCCCTCTCTCTCTCTGCGCCACATCAACGCAATAAAAGAAGATTTGACAAGATAAATAATTCAAAAAGATAAGATAACATCATATATCTTCCCCAGCGATACATTCAAGCATTCAACACCGACAGCCCAACGTAACAGAAATCATTCTGTGAGCACGTTTAGACGGTGGTTATTGGTGATTGGTGTGGTTATAGATTCGTGCCGACGTGTTGAATGTAACGTGACGACACAGACATCTCAGCACAACGTATGGCCTCGATCGATAGCACTCAACTTGCAGGTTGCACGGCTCAGCTGGCCACTACATTGTTTGTGCTGTGTGTGTGTGTGTGTGCGTGTGTGTGTGCGCGTGCTGTTAAAGGCAGTGTTGAATTGTCAATGAGGTTTTCCGTACAACATTGACGTCGTGGCGATTATGTAATTGTCTCAGAGTAATTACAGTTTGAATCGACCTCCTCTTGTTTTGATTGGACGGTAGATAAAGGCTATAAATAGATACATATGTACTTTGATTATAATTTCATTTCAGCTCCGCAAAGAGTCGTTTACAGCTGCAGTCGGAACCGCACGCGCGCAGGTAGAAGCTTCGTTCGGGAGCCTGGAAATTTAAACTCGCGTCGTATTCGTGTACAATCACAGAAACTAATTAAAACATAATTACAACGAACGTCCACAAACAGGATTCTGGGCCGTGGATTTCATTTAAAAACGAACATTTAACCATAAGATTTCCCTGAGGGGGAACGCTGCTTGGTCCATTTCATAGCAGGCGTTTTACCAACTCGCAGAAGCATCGTCATCAGACCGGATGATTGTATCACAACGTCTACCACACACACACACACACACACGCACACAGATCCACAATACATCAACTCCTAATCTGCTCCTCTGCACTTATCGATGATGTAAAAATTGGAAAAAGCGCCGATAAGGAAAGAGCTCAAATCTCATTATTCAGCTGACCTTTGACCTTGGAGCACCCTAACACCAAAAGTGGTCTCCTAAATGCCTTTTTTTTTTTTTTCTTTGCAGCAGCAGTAGCGCTAACATTATCACGAGGTTATTTCGGATGAGGCAGGGCTGGAAATGCGCTCCTTCATCTGGACGGGAACGTGTCTGGCAAGGCCCGGTGACATACAGTGCCATACATCACCATCACACATAACCGCTGACAGTGAATGTTAACCTGTCAGAGAATCTCACACACACACACACACACCTCATCCCTCCCCCCAACCCTTTCCAGGCTCGACTAAACCGGCACATAACCGTACAGAGAGGAGAGAATGGGCGGGTGGGATACGGGGCTGAACCATTACCATCACAAGGCGGCAATATACCACACACTGCCCTAAAACCCATCCCACCACCTCTGTCTGCCCATCCCCCCTCTCTCCTTCTCTCTCCTCCACACCTCCTTGTCACCTCAGCTGGGCCCAAAATGAATCCCCAGTGAGATTTTCTATCACGTTACGTCCGGACTGACACGTCGGGCGCAGCGTGTTAATTCATCACTCTAAAAAATCTTGCAGCGGTTACCGTCTCGTCTCCATCCCGCAAACGTACGTCTCCTGCACGTTGCTTGCCCGCGCGGAGCACATGCCGTACACGGAAGCCACATCGCGGGCAAGTGCGGAAATAGCGTGTAATTTTCTCGACCGTGTTTCGACTGAGGGCTGCAATTATGCTGCAAAAAGCAGACATCCAATGGGCTGTGGTAATTATCTGCTGCTAAACAGGCTGCAACATCACAGGCAGGCAAAAGGAATTAATTGTAATGATTATCAATTAAACTACATCACGGGAAGAAAAGGATCATTAAAGCTTTTATTCTTTTTTCTTTTTTTGCGGAGGCGTTCCAACTTTAGGCTCCAACCTGATGTCTTTTTGTCTCGTAGTCTGTTATCCCATCTGCCATTGTAGCTGTTCCAGTACTCCTCTGCATGTTTAGCAGGGGACTATGTTTTAATGTTTTGGTTTTTTTTCTCCATAATCAGGGATGTAAACAATCGTCTGGTTCCAAGCACGGGTTGGCAGCATAATCGCAGGTCGAACGACAGAGAGAGAGAGAGAGAGGAGTCATATTCATCGTTATTCACTGAGTGTGTGTGTCCACGCGTCTGTTTGGGAATAGAGGGACCCATAAGTCAATGTGTGAATCTGTCACAGCATTACAGCTAAATCAATGCCACCGGAGAGAGCTGGACTGGGACTCCAGCACTACACAGACCAATATCATCGACTCACGAGAGACACGATGTGCACCTGCTAACAATCGCTGTCAATTGGCGAAAAAAAAAAGACTGAACTTGCTGTCATTCTCAAATTGTCTCAAATTTCAGTACCAGTATTTAACAAGTCTACATCGGAACCGGTCCCAGCCTGGTGTCTCTACACGCGTTCTTGTCATTACATCCTGATTAAAGCATTTATGAGGTCAACAGGACAATCCGCTACATTAATATTGGCAGACCTATGAGTATGTATGTGTGGGATTAACGTGGTAAGCCAGACAGAGAGAGAGAGAGAGAGAGAGAGTTAATTACATAAAATATTTAAAATCCTGCAGGAGACTTGAGGTAATCTGTGGTAAATGTGTTACCGTAATCCAGGAATTAGTCAAATCGAGAACCAGCGAAATAGAGGAAAAACTGACACGGGTGCATCTGAGTGATGAGAGAGTTTAGTGTTTTCTTCCAAAACGATTTCAGCATTGTTGTATTTACTCGTATTTAGAGTCAGACTCGTG
Source organism: Brotula barbata (assembly GCA_900303265.1). NCBI lineage: Eukaryota > Metazoa > Chordata > Actinopteri > Ophidiiformes > Ophidiidae > Brotula > Brotula barbata. The sequence goes on from OMNV01018393.1 coordinate 15,644, forward strand.
GCCAAGGCCGAGCGTTACTATGATATATTGGAGTGTGACAGGTAGGAAAACCCGTTCCCAGAGCCGAGGGCCCAGGCTATGTTTGAGAGAGCCGGCCTGATTATTGCCAGAGGGAACGTGTCTGACATCCAATCTAAAGTTCATTAAGCAGCCATTCCAGGAAAACACACACGCAGACACAGCACAGACCCACACACACACACACACACACACACACAGACTCCAGACGCACACCCTCTATAAATATGCACACGGATATACATTTGCCGTGTGCGGTTGGCCTCGCTGGTCTGCAGCGCTGAGAGTAGTTAAAGGGAGAGAGGCAGAGCCCTTCTCCTCGCTCACCTCACCACATCTCCGAGGGAACACATCTTATCTCACTGCTGCAGAAAGAGAGAGAATTAGAGAGAGAGAGAGAGGAGGACGGATGTGAGCAAGTAATGTGAGCAGGGACAGAGACGTGTGTGTGTGTGTGTGTGTGTGTGAGAGGGAATATTTAATTAATTTCATCTCCATAACTTTCATCCTCCAATGAAACAGCTCCTGATCTCTCCTATTACAAATTTGGCGTTTCACCCAGATTCCACAAAACACATTCATTCTCTCACTCTCTCACCACATCCGCACGTCCTCAACAAGGACAAATCAAACAGCAGCCGACACGAAGACGCCGTCCACCTACGTCGAATTTGTGAGCGGACACTTAGAGTGTGAGAGTAATACTTATCTCTTTGCCTTTAAAAGCACGTTTCTGTGGGAAAATATCGCTTTTATTCACCGTGAGCCATCGTGCTGTGAAGTCACTCCAGAATGGTTTCCTAGCAACTGTCGTTAAGGGCAACCGGCATTTTCTGCAGACAGCACACTGAGCTTTGCAGCGAGGGGGAGAGACGGTCGTGGCGATAGCATGATTGAACGTTGGCCGCCGTTAAATTACCATGTGGCGTGTTTTCGTGGCATTAATAGCACAGGCCCTTCACGTCGCCAAACACAAGCGCATCATCGAGCGTTCTGTGTCACAAACAGCTCGTTTTTATGTATAAATCACTGTGATATACAGACAAGATAAGAAGCTTTTTAATATTCTGCTCTTTTTTTGGTGTGTGTTGAACAGACAAAGTGAGGTCATATTCTGTTGTACTCACAAGCACCCTTAAAAACCAGGTACCAGAGCCCAACACTGAGGCGAGACCAACCCACATTCATACAGCGCCCTCTGCTGTTCAACCTGAGACAGAACACAAAGGCTTTCACTTTAGAAAGTGTTCACCATTTAGCAATAAATATGCTAAAATGCTTAGTGTGCAGAATTTGAACTGCAATGGCATATAGGAAAACAACAGAGTGACACGAATTTATGATTTAATAAGTTTCATGATCCTCAAATATTATACAAAAATACTTTAAATGATAAGTGGTAAAATGGGTGCAGACACATATTTAATGTGGTTATGAAGGAGAAGACAGTTATTGTATCATCAACCAGTTAGATCAGCCCATTAGAAACACTCCTGAATAAATCATTAACAGATTTCAATCGTGTGCATGCGTATGTGAGTGTGTGTGTGTGTGTGTGTGTGTGTAAGTGTGAGGAGACTCATGGGGAGATGCCCTTTACAGGAACATGCTGAGGAGAAGCATGTGCCTTCCTGCTCCCTGACCTGCTAATCACTACAGGGGGACTCAGGTGGACTTACAGAATAAAAGACTGGAAAGACCTGGACATCATCAGACATAGACTCTAGGTGTCATGCAAGGAAAGAGACAAAATCACTATCTGCCTCTGATTCACAAGTCTTCATCCCCCTCTAGAGGCGTAAAAGAGAAGAACAGGAGGAGGAGGAGGAGGAGGAGCGGAGGCTGGGTTTACTCTGACAGGTTACTCTGCTTCCCTCCTCCTCTTTCATCAGTGGCAGTTATTTCCCCTTTCTTATTTGAAATCCTGCAACAGCGGTGCAATAACTTTACCAAAGCATGCTACTTTTTTTTAAAAAAAGAAAAAAAAAGGGGAATAATCTTTTTTTCTTTTCTTTTTTTTTTTTTTACAATAATAATTAATAGTTAATGTGCCAGCATTCAAGAAACTGCTGTGGTCCACGATGAATGAAAGAGTGACGTCATGGTGTTCAAAAAGAGTCAGGCAGCTGTTGCTAGGACGACCAAGGTCAGGTTAGTTTTTGTTTCTTCTCTTTTCTGCGAGGTGAGAAAAGAGCTGCCGTGAAGTCCAGCGCTCAGATACAGACATGCTGAGCGTGCTACATATTGGCTATGTGACATCCTCATATCACTTTCTAAAAACAAACTGTTGTTACTTAATAACCACGTTCCTCACTGTTAGAAAGCGGATGCCACTATTTTGAAACTCGTCTCACTGCTTCCTCTTTTCTTGTCTAAAAGCTCGTTTCCTTCACATAAAAACAACCCGTCCCTTGAGAATGTGAACCGAACACTCTGACGCCGTGACTCACGCCAAAAATGTGTGTGCATGTGCGTCTTCACCAATTACAATAGCAGCCAGCAATTATCAGTGACTTACAGCTAATCCTGATGGACAGGGGATCACATGGACAATTTAAACCCCTTCAGAGAGGGAGACAATGAGGACAAAGCTCCGGTGATCATTTTTCTGACCCTCTTTTGTCACCGTTTCCTGTGATGGAAGTTATTTTGCCTCACACCGTACAGCTTGGAGGCAGTTCATGTCCAATGTGTGCCGATGGAAATGCCTCATCCCGGCCCTCCTGCGAGATGGCGCTTCATGATGACAAGGACCTGCACACTGTTAACTCGCTCCATATGGAAGGCAGTCAGCCCCACTGGGACCTGATTCAACCAGAGTGTGGAACATCGCGAGCGTGCGCGTCACACACGCACGAACAGACAACGTAGAGGAGTGAGACGGTGGACTTGGACCAAAAAGAGGCCGGTCTTACTCCTCAGACATCTGCTCG
>OMNV01018404.1:0-11495 GCA_900303265.1 Brotula barbata
GCTGCCAAGCTGCATTCAGTGGACAGAACGTTCAGTGGAAGGAGTCACATTTACAAAATGGAGACGAGGTACAATACAGAGCTATCAGCATCTATCTATCTATCTATCTATCTATCTATCTATCTATCCATCTATCTATCTATCTATCTATCTATCCATCTATCTATCTATCTATCTATCTATCTATCTATCTATCTATCTATCTATCTATCCTATCTATCTATCCATCTATCTATCTATGTATCTATCTATCTATCCATCTATCTATCTATGTATCTATCTATCTATCCATCTATCTATCTATGTATCTATCTATGTATCTATCTATCTATCTATCTATCTATCTATCTATCTATCTATGTATCTATCTATCTAAATCCTTTCATGTCGTCATTTAAATTCATTTCCACCGTGCTGTAATTAGTGCAGTTTGTCGGGTTAAATGGAAGTGAAATGAAATTAAAAATGAAAAGAGATGAAAGAGAGATGAGTGGGTGGGCAGAAAGAGGAGGGGTGGACTGGGGGGGGGCTTTCGCGCTTTCCGGTGTGTGGGCGCGTGGCTCGGGGTTCAGAACTCTTGGCCCTCCTCCTCTTCCTCCTCCTCTTCCTCCCGCTCCTCCTCGCCGGAGACAGGCAAAAGGCGGAGGAGGAGCACCGGAGCTCGCAGTCACAGACAGACACCCCGTACAGCAGCCCCGTCGGTAGGCACAAACACCGGCAGCAAGAGCCCACGGAGGGAGGAAGACGACACCGTCATCATCCTCATCATTACCTCCTCACGGTAAGATAACGGACAGCCTCGCCCCGGTCATCGATTGTTGTTCTCATCGATTATCGTCATCGATCACTCCGCTTGTTAGCGCCGCCGCCGCCTCTTGTTGTAGCTTTGTTACCGGGACTTTCCCGGTGCGCGCTGCCCGTTCACACAGCGACTCGGAGCGGATTGGACCCGACGGACGGTTCGGTTGGACCGAAAGTTGACGACGGACAACCGATTTATATTTAAAAGACAAACGCGTGGGAATGAGCCTGACGCTTATCGGGCCAAAATGAGTTTGAATCAATCAATTAATCGATTGAAGCGATTAAACCGAGCAGAGCAGAAACCGTTTTTTAAATTTTTTTTTAGTTTTATTGAGTTTATTTCGGTCCTCCGGCTCCTCACGCCGCTGACAGAGCGGTGAAGTCCCGCAGCAGGAGGTCGGTTCGCTCCCCGCCTGCTGTAAAAATAGCCCGGTGTGCCTGCTCCGGGTCACGGTAATGCGACACACACACACACACATATACACATATACACATACACATACACAGGCGGCTCCGTACCGGTACTCCCGAAAGTATATCGCTCATGTCGGTTCGACCCGAACCCATTATGTGGGTCAACAGGACGCTGCAAAGTTGAAGATGACACCTGTTTGTCTGAGCCTCTTTACCGCATCCTCCCTGCACACAGAGACTCATTCAAAGAAAAAGAAAGAGAAAGAAAAAGAAAAAGAAAGTATGTCCCATCATCACTGCAGCACTGATCACCTCTGAAAAGCAGCCACCAATCATGCCATTCACCTCTATGGGACTTATTGTACTCAACATCAACAACATCACAGGGACCAACAGGGGCGCGTTCAACGTCGGAGAGTAATCCGATTACAATGCCCAGGTTCACAAGAGTAAAAAAATGTGGGCCGCCTCTGCTAACACGGATTTTCCACGACGTCCTACGAACACAGGTTGATGCGTGGGAATCATCGTTTGAACGGATCGAGCTCTTTCTCGTCGTTTTTTTTACAGCGGCTCACTTCGACAGCGATGGAGGCTCATTTTGTGGAGGAACATTCGCAGGGAAAACTTCGCAAAAGCGTAAAGCGTAAAGCGCGGCGAGACTCGGTGTCGCCCCCTGCTGTGCAGACGGTGCAGAGACTGCACCTCTTTTACCGTTTATTCGACGGTGAGCAGTTTTGGCAAACGTCGGGAAGCGAACGCGTCTCTCACAACTCTCACTCGTGTTTTTGCTTCCGATTGGTCAAAAGAACAACCGAAAATTCCGACGCCAACGAAAAAAATCGCGTACCTGACGATTGCACACCGTCCGTTAGCCGAGCGCCCGACCTCGATCCAGAACGGCCAATGGAATCTGTCGTACCGCTTCCCTTCCCGTCTCACTCTACGAAAACAAACGTGGGCAGCGGGAGATAACGCGGGGCATCTGAGGACGACATCGGGGGCCGTACGTGCTGCGACGTCTGCCATCGTGTCCGGAGAGATAAAGGACGAACGGATGTATCGGCTCAGCGTGAAGCTTTTCAAAGCTCGGCTCTGAAAACCTTCACGCTGACCTGGTTTTGGATAGCAGTGAAGTAACACTCATTCTTTTTTGTGACAGTATTAATACTTCAAATTCTCCCCCAAAAACATCTTGAGGTACTGCAGTGCAGCACACACACACTGTGACATAACATTTCAGCGTGTTTTCTGCCAGCACAGATGCGTGTATCACCTCTAACCGCTGCTGCTGCTGCTGCTGCTGCTGCTGCTGCTGCCCAGGTGCTGCTGACCACAGAGGACGATCTAACCTAAATCTCACACGTGAAGCCTACTTTGCGCAACGCTCGCAGCGAAGGGGGAATTCAGCTCGGGCCCTTTTATTCGACTTTTACCTCAATGACAGAGACAATGGACGCCACGGGGAAGGATCTCGATGCAAAATGTAAAAGATGCGCCCGCAAAAATCGCACGCGGTCAGCTAATAAAACCGCTGCCAGAGGGGAGAGAAGCCGTCCAGATTTAAGGGCTTTAGTGAGTCTGCCTCCATCGTCAATAATCATTTTGGAGTCAATAAGAGAGACTGGAGCTTTAGGTTTTAGTTTGAGCTCGGCTCTCGCCTCAATTGTTTCCTAATGAGCTCTGAGCTGAGGAGGAAAACATGAAATCCATTTTAAATTCAGCACCAACCTGAGGGACAGATCACAAACACGAGCTTCTGTGAGACATTTTTGTTGTTGTTGTTGTTCTGTGGAGATACAGGGGTGCAAATGAAAAGACAGAAGAGCCGAATCCCCTCCGAGATGCAGATCAGGGTTACGGCGACGTCTCGGGCCGTGACAGATCTCGGTGATACGAGAGGAGTAAAGCCGTGGTGTTCGAAGATGGATTTTTAATAATAAACAGGGCCGCGCTGGGACCGGGGATGACTTAGTTTAGCTGACAATGGCCGTGTAAAGCAGCTTTTGGATCTTTTCCCAGCGTACTGCCAGTGTGTCAGCGTCGATGAGCCAGGCAGCTTTTGGCTAGAAAAGAAAGGTGTCCTGGTGAGTAAGTGGCTCCGGGGCTGGAGGCTTCGGGGAGAGCAGCAGATGGATGATGATGTAGCGGGCACTGGCGCTCCCTGCCTCCCGCCGCCATCCGTCACGCACTAATGATCGTGTCACACCTTCTCCCCGGGCGGCCGGCCGCTTCTGCTGCGCTCAGCTCAAAAACTGTAGCTCCGCTCAAAATCCCTTCTCCACGGCCGGCGGCTGAAAAGCCCCGGGACGGACCGCGCCGCGCCGCTCTCCATCACCAATTCTTCTCCTCCCTCCTCGTCCCTCGCTTTCCCTCACCCCTCTTCACCTTTTAAGTCCCCTCAGACTGTTCCCTCATCTCTCTTCATCCCCTCCTTCCTCTGCCTCCCATTCATCTTGTTTTTCCCCGACAGTGTTTCTGCTCCGTGTCAGTGTTTCTTGTGTTTCCATGTTCCCGTTCTCACTGGGTGAAAATGCAGCAGCAGCATCAGCAGCAGCATCAGCAGCAGCATCAGCAGCAGCAGCAGCAGCAGCAGCAGCATCATCATTTGGATTCTGAATATGACCCTGAGGAGCCGTGTGCTTATTGTTTGTCCGTCTCCTCTGTGAGGTCTGAGGGCTGGGTCAGCAGCTCTCAGACCTTCAGCTGATCTTCGCTGTCTCGCTTAAGGTCACCTCAGGCTGCGTCCTGGAAAGTGTTTGTGCATCCTCACCACCCTCCTCGCGCTGCGATGGGCCGCCGAGCCGAGCCAGCGGCATCCGCTGACGCGCTCCCACCGCGGCTACGTGGAGGCGATTCGGGGCAAGCGATGTAGCTGGAGAGGGTGTGTTTGACTGTCAGGGGTGATTACGCTGATTAAAAAATACTATCGCCTTCAAAATGTGACCACAAGGGGGTGCGACTCTTACAGTGCCAGTTACGCAGTTGTCACGGTAACAAGACAATTTGTCATGTCAAAGACAAAGGTTGATTTATTTGATTTAAAGGACACAACGCCTGTGTGTTATGGATCATTTCAAATCCATCTACGTATATAACAGACTATATACTGTATATGTGTGTATGTGTATACGTATACTGTATATACTCACCATAAATGCACAGTACGCAATACAATATGCACATTACAGTAAAATGATATAAACATATATACAGACACACAATATGATATATAAGGCGTCACAATAAGCGGTGTACATAAGCACAAAAACACCATAGAAAATAAATTAGATGTATATAAAAAATGCAAATAAAACGCAGCCTGAGACAGAGATAAATGATACTGGTAAATATGAATGTGATTTATAGGTAACTAAATGAAGAGTGTGTGTAGGGCGTTACTGGTAAATTAATCTACATTTTTTTTACACTAATTGTTCATTTGTTGTGTAAAAATTTTAATGACTTGAATATCAAATGGAGAAAAGGAGGAAATTATCACATCGGAGAAGCTGCAAATGCAAATAGCGTATTTTCTCTCGATTTCTCTCCTTTATTAAGATGATTGCTGATTCGTTTTCCTCTCCGTCGGTTTATCCGTTAATTGAATCAACGCTAATCAATAATCCACGTTTTCCTTCTTGGCGTTTATCTTTTGTTCCTTTGTATGTGATGATCGTCTGGGCTCGTCTGGAGACTTCAAAAGCCCCCTGCTCAGAATATTTTTGGGTGGAGACGCTGCTGTCAGGTTTTGTGTTTCACGCCGGCGGTGTGGGACGTAAACATCGGTCACACACACTCTCCGGGGTGTTTAAAAAAAAAAGATGGTTATTATCTCCAGTCTGGTGTTGAGTAACTGTCTTGGGGGACGCTGGTTTCCCTGTCCCAGGTGTTACAGGAATAAATGTTCTCCTGAGCGTGATGTCCCCACTGAGTGCAGTCGCTTCTTTGTAGAAGATGGTGGAATGCCACTTCCTCCTGTGTGAGTGTGTGTGTGTGTGTGTGTGTGTGTTTGGTCTCGCTACTGGGATCAGAGACTGAGTCTGGCATTCTGGGAATATCAGTGCTGGCGGATCGGATGATGCTGTACACAGCTGCTGTTTCTAAGAAAAGCTAGAGAACACACGTACACGCACACACACACACACACACACACACACAGATGAGCTGTACCCATGTAAGCATGCGGGCAAAAGCCACAGCCAAGCGAGGGTCTATATATTACCGTCACTGATGCACACACACTTTTACAGTAACACACACATAACAATTAACTGTTGTGCATACCCCAACCCCACACACACACATGCACACGCATACACACAAGCTTAACAACTTAACGTCATTTGCAGCAGCTATGCTTTTTATGCAGCGACTTCTGTTTGATGGCTGATGTGTGTGTGTGTGTGCGTGTGTGTTGGTGGTGTTGTTGTGGCGACTGAAGCTCTTTCTGCTCGTTTGTCTGTCTCTTCAGGCTTTTGTCGTTTGAGCACTAAAAGGCTGCGGAGACAGGAGCAGCAGCAAGGACGAGCTGAGTGGATAATTACGTTAGCGGCTGCCCCGTGGGAACATGGGATATATGACCTCATCATTCACCTGTGAGGCTGTCCAGTAAACAACTTCCAGAGAGGTAGGAAGTCTAAACACGCACACACACACATACAATATCCAATAATGTGATGAGTTTTTACACACACACACACGCACAGCCTGACAGTCCTTATTTGTTTTTAGAAAGATGACCGAAGAAGCTGTAAGAAGTATGGACGTTGTCCCAGAATCCCGCGCTCTGACGCCGTGTGAGGTCATCAAATGCCCCTCCCCTTTACCATGTCTGCCCCCCTGCACAAATCAGAAGATGGAGCAAGAGGAAGAGGAGGAGGACAAAGAGTGTGACTATGACAGTAGAAAGCAGGAGCAGCAGGTGAGTGACTTATTTATCATGACTGCCAGTGCTGGAGAAGCTCCTTTGAAAAGTAGCTTCAAGCTAAAGCCTACTTGTGCATTGTGCACTAAGTGGCATTCTGAGCTGTAGCTTTGCCAAGCTACAAAGCTACAAATCTTTTCCAAGCCATACAGCTACTTGAGAGGAAAAATAAGTTACTGGAAAAGCTACTGTCAAGCTACTTGGAACGTCGTTCAGTTAGTAGCTCCACTACTCAGCTATTAGACGGCACCAATAACTGCAGCAGAATATTATTACTGCATCAGACCACTTTAAAATTATGCATACGCCCCGTCAACACCTGCAGACACACACACACACACACACACCTACGCACGCACACAAGCACACAAGCACATTTTATAATAAATTGTCTTTACTTGCAGAAACACTGTAACCAGGTGCAACCAAAGAGAAAAGTGAAGGTAAGCTAAAATAAAGTCCACCTCACATTATTCATTCCTACTGAAATATTGACTGCATACACACTATATGAATGTGTAATTTTGTGTGTCTCTTTGTGTGTGTGTGTGTGTGTGTGTGTGTGTTTGCATTTCAGGCCAGAGGGAAGTTGGTGCGGAGTTTGGCCATCTGTGAGGAGCACTCACTACCTGAAGATGGAACCGAAGACAGTCAGGTAACACGCACATACATACACACATAGATCCTCTTCATCATCATCATCATCATCAACAGTACGTATCTTTGACTTTTTCGTCCCTTGCAGGCATCTGTGGGAACAAATAACTCATCTAGCTGCCATGACAACGAGAGGACTTCCTGTAAGGAGGAAGAATCGGAGAAAAGCAAAGATCCAAAGAAAAACTCAATGTCCAAAGGTGTGTGTGCATGTGTGTGTGTGTGCCTGTGCGTGTTCACGTGTGTGAATGCGTGTGTGTGTCTGCGTGTGATATCTCATTGATATCTCATAAAAGAAAGACGGAGAAATAAATCAAATAAAATGGGATTCAGCTCTCCTGGGGTCTTGAATATTGCAGTGTGGTCTTTTGTTTTGTTTTTTTTTGTTTTGATTGTTTTGTAATGCGTCTCTCTCTCTCTCTTTCTCTCTCTCTCTCTCCGTCTCCAGCAGAGTCCGGTGTGGAGTACAAAGACTCCACTGGCATCGACCTCCACCAGTTTATTGTCGACACCCTCAACAGTAACCCCAGAGACCGCATGACGCTGCTTAAACTGGAGCAGGACATGATCGACTTCATCAACAGCAATAGGTGTGTGTGTGTGTGTGTGTGAGAGTGTGTGTGTGTGTTGTCCGTACAGTCTGTGTGGCACACTGCTTAATATATTCAGGTTTTGTGTGGGTGTGTTTGGTCCACAGGAGACAAAATTGCACCTAAAGCCAAAAATCACTCTCCGCCTCTTTCTCACCTTTCCTTCTCTCTCTTCGTCCTTCCTGTCCCGTGGCGTCCCTGCTCGTCTGTCTCTCAGTCTCTTTAAGAAGTTCCCCCACATGTCGTCCTACCACCGTATGCTGGTCCATCGGGTGGCGGCCTACTTTGGCATGGAGCACAACGTAGACCAGACAGGCAAGTCTGTCATCATCAACAGGACGATCAGCACACGAATGTAAGCACAGCGTGCGTGCGTGCGTGTGTGTGTGTGTTTGTGCTCGTACATGCGTGTTTATCTGTGAGATTTGGCCCTGCATTGACGTGGGTTGTTTTGTTTATTTTCAGACCAGAGCAGCGTTTTCAGGACGAGGTGCAGGAGGACAGAACCGAGGAGATCCATCGATGGAAAGCCATCCTGAAGAGAGATAACAGTGCCGACGAGCAGGTTGTTTGTAAAGCTCGGGACTCTCTTGATATTACCGACCTCGATCGTCTCCCATCAGGGATTTTGACCTGTCCTCGTCTCTGTCCCTCCAGGCCCGAAGCCACCCGCTGTGGGACAGGCAGAGCAAGTCCATGGAGGAAAGAGAGGAGGATTACAAACGGGTACGGGAGCGAATCTTCAGCCAGGAGGTGAGGGAGGGACGGAAGAGGACAGATGAGAGAGACAGATAGACAGACAGGAACAAAAACAGAGAAAGATAGACAGAAAAACAAACACACACAGACAGACAGACAGACATAGAAGAGTATCACTGATTTCTCTCCTTGCTCTTCCAGCCTCTGTGTACTCAGGAGAGCTCGTATGCAGAAACCAGGTGAGCGCTCCTGCACTGGATTCTCTCTATCTGCCTTTTCTACTTATTACATTTAGATTACGGTCTCACGTGTGTGTGTGTCTGTGTGTGCACGCAGGGCTGTGGAGGAGTACAATCCATACGCTGAGACCCAGAGGAGACGGCAGCTCTTCAGGTAGGATTCTGTCTGTACGACGCGAAGCCATTTATCATCTTAATCTTGTCAGGCTGCCTCGTGCAGAGGAGTTCATCTGTAACGGAGAGAAGGTCCTGTTTGCTTTCAGGATGTGTTGTTCATTATCTTACACTTTATCAGGGCAGGGGAGGAAAAAAAATCAGCTCAGTTACAAATCGCAATTCTCCAGACAAACGATCGTTAAACCGCCTCGCTGATGGACACAGAAATTTAAGAAATAATAAAAAAAAAAAATGTATATCTGATCTGTTGTTTAGTTTAGTTTAACCACTTAAACTGTGAGGTAAAAAAAAAAAAAAAAAAAGAATAATGAAAAATGATGCTCAACACATTCAGAGTAAAGACAAATTTAAAGGAGATTAAGGGTCGATCCAATTCATTTCCGATTAGATTTTAAACCATAACTTTTCCGGAAATTGTGAGATTTATATTTCTTTTCTATGTGGAATACTCAATTATTAATGAGTTACTAATGGGTACATTTATCTAAAATCCTTTAAATAGCCCTGAACTGTGTGCTGTTAAAGTGGACTCAATTACCATTAAATTTCCCAGGAGTTGATACTTTAAAAATCACCGGCTGTCATTGTATTCGCCATCATATTTGCATAAGTAAAGTTGAGTGAATCTCAATAAAACACGCAGATGCAGACTTTAAATGTTGAAATGTGCTTTGTACTGTTATATTAGTGAGCGAAAAGTATGCAAAAAAAAAAAAAAAATTCATAACATGGAGTTTTAATATTTGGGATTTAAAGAGTAGAAGGATCAAAGGGGTCGGAAAAAAGAATATTTTCGTTTTAATTCAGCTTAAATTTACATTTATTTTAAACAGGAAAAATAATTATTCCATGGGTAGATGCAAATATAACACTTAAAATCCCTTCATTCATCGGGGACTAAAAACAAGTTGTGATTTTGGCAACTGAACCTTGTTGTACGTTGTCAAAGAAAAAATAAGTGGACTTATCATAGGTGAGCTCCGTATATGAGTGCAGCCGTGTGTGTTTATTTTGCGTGCGGGGGCACAGCAGGAGGTGTGAACGGCGCTTTTGTCCCTCGTGTGCGTAAATGGCGGGCCGCTGTGCCCCTGTAAAGGCCGGATGTGATTCTGAATGTGGCCCACAGGGGGAGCCGTGACAACTCCGGCTCCAGCTGGACGGGCAGCAGCAGGCAGAGCAGCTTTGAGACCGACTGTCGCCATGGCAATGAACCTCGGCCTTGGAGCAGCACGGACTCCGACTCTTCCTACCAGTGGACAAATCCCGCCCCCAAGCCCCGCCAAGCTGCCAATCACAGCTGGGATGCACGAGGTTCAGGTGCGTCTGTGCCGTGTCAGCGTCACGTTTAACGGCGCTTTAACACCTCTTTCTGCTCTCTCGCAGCTTCAGAGGTGTGAATTCAGTCTGTCAGGGTGAGCCGATTTCCATCTCTGTACCTGTGTACGTTTACACTTAATCGCAGACTTCATCAGCACACTCGGGGGATGGGCTGTTTATACGCCTCTGTTCTTTATTCAGCAGCGTCTAATTAACAAAAGGCAGCAAAAGTTCTATTGGTGTGAAAATGGAACTCAAAGCACAAATGTTCACACCATAGCTGTAAATTTTCACACAACACCTCCAGTCGTCTTCTTCACATAGTCAGGAGGAGGAATACGTCATCGCAAAGAGCTGAGGGGCTGTGTGTGTGTGTGTGTGTGTGTGTGTGAGAAGTCGTGCGCTGGAATGAAGTGATGTGTGGTGATAATTACGCTCGCATGCTCAACCTCTTCTGTCGACTTTCTCCTCTCTTAACTTTGGCTTTGTCGTCGTGCTCCTCTCTCCTTGACAGAGTTTGATTTCAAGTTTAAAGTCGTAATTTATTTTTCACAGGTCACGAGAATTAAAGTCTGATGGTGTTCCAGAAAGTCGCAATATTCTCAGAAGAATATTTCTAAAATGTAGACGTTAAAAGGACGGAGGGCTAATTTGTCCTGAGAATTAAATTGTTTTGACACGATTTAAAATGTCACGAAAATTCATTTGTAAAATTACAAGAAAACACACACGAGCGTACAAGAATACAGTTAACATAATTTGAGGAAATATTACAGTACCATAATCTGTTACTGCACACACACTGCTGCTCACACACGCGGTTCACACTCACCCAGACTTTATTCTCAGAACAGTTGGACTTTTTTCTCGCGACTTCGTGACTTCATTCCCCGATCAATCTCTGCTGACTTTTTTGTCCCTAACTCTCTGTCTTCTCTCCGTCTTTCCCTCAGGCTCCATCTCTCTTTTCAGAGTGTCCTCCACCTGTCCCCACCCGTCCTCCCCTCCCATCCTGGAAGAACCGCCTGCTGCAGCGACCTCGACCTACATTGTGGAGAACGGGATCCCGCCTGGAAGCATATTAGTGAACCCACACACTGGTGCGTAACACACACACACACACACACACACACACACACCCACTGTTCTACCCACAAATGTGGAGCCTGACTTAGATAAATGATTGACCTCTCAGGACAGCCTTTCCTCAACCCTGATGGAAGCCCTGCTGTGTACAACCCTCCGGACAGCCAGCAGCCAATCAGGAGCCAGCCTCAGCTGCAAGCCCCACCCTCCCAGCAGCAACAGCAGCAGGTACCACACACATACACACACGCACACAATTGTCTATTATACAAGGTTATATTCCATAACATAAGCATTTACATATATTTACATGTTTCTCTCTCTCTGTCTCCGTCTCTCTGTCTCTCAGATGGTTCAGTACTCGTCTGTCTCTTACGCAGCCCCACAGATGTTGCCCATTACTCCTTCACAACCATACTCCACAGTATGTATCAGTGTCCTGGGCTGTACTATGTACCATGTCTGTGTGTGTGTGTGTGTGTTGTGTGTTTTTGTGTGTGCTGACCTCCTTTCTCTCCACCGACAGGTCGAAGACGTCTCCGCGCAGTTTGCTCACGTAGCAGTGAGCTGCCAATCAACGGGAGA
>OMNV01018417.1:3573-20430 GCA_900303265.1 Brotula barbata
AAAAAAAAAAAAAAAAAAAAAAAAAAAAAAGCTGTACAGTGGTTAATGGGGCCTCCTGTGAGCAAAACACTGCAAGAATCTGGTGCTTAGCAGCTAAAAGTTAGATTCTATTAGATTATTTCAACCTGTTTACATTACAAATTTCAATTTTTTTGCCTGTCCAAAAAAAGATTTTTATGTTAAAAGTGAGGGAAAAAACTAAACAATAAACTCCTGACTAGTCCTAAAAATAGGACATGAGCGCTAATTTGTCATTTGTCAAATCATGGAGTATTCATGCTCATTTTCTCTTCATTTTTTAAAACATTAACAAAAACATGGAGAGGTTCGTCAATTCTTAATTTTTTTAATTTTTCATTGTGATTGGCGTATTAGTTTTGAATAAACGAATGAATAAACAGACACACAAAATGCACAGCACAGAGCTAAGTAAGAAGTAAACGCAGTGATCACAGGACTCATTTATGAAGACTCGATAATAAATAGCACCTTGTATTATTGTGGATGTCTTAAACCCCAATTTGTGCATATCTAGATTAATTAATAGACACGGATCCCAAATGGCAACCTTATAATATGATACCTGAATAACGAGATCAACTTTTCTGTCCTTATTTCTAAACGTACAACTTTTGCCGGCATTAATCTCCATATTTCTGCCTGTTGCTGCCTGTGTGTCAGCAGCGGTGGGGTTGGTAACACTAACCCACATCTGCTGTCAGCACCGAGTGATTGATCACCAGGAGATAAACATCAGATCGGCCAGAGAACAGGACAGACATTGATCCCCAGAGGAAGAGAGGACTTGTCACACACCAGCATACACAAACCTCTGTGAAACATCTGTCAAAATAGCACAACAACAGAGAACTGTATGTGTGTGACGGACAGAGGAGCCCACAGACAGCTGTCGAGTGTTTTAGATGAATATTAACTGATGACCAGAAAGTACCATCCCGTTCTGTTACTTACAAGTAACTTATAAACGGCTAAAGACCAAAAATATGGAGAAACACACATAGCTAAACTGTGCATCATTTAACAACCATTTCACACTCAGGCGCCAAAAAACTTTAAAAATTTGAATTAGATATCAATTTTTCTATGTATAACACTCAGTCAAATCACTCAGATGTTTTGTTTTCGTTTTTATTTGCTTATTGGGAGACTTTTCTTTACGTAAACAAGCAGCGGACAAGAATTGGTTGTCAGGAACTGCGCGCTAAAAGTTTACATGCAAGAGACAAAAGCTGTGATGTGGATGAAAACTTAGCACCAAATGCAGCTATTTTTAAGTTATTACGTGCAAGACGTGTTGCATTCTGTGCGGAAATATGCGAGTGGTTATTCACCAACCAGCTGTTGTTACCGCCCGCTACCATTAGATGTCAGTCTTGAGAGAAACAAAAACGCGCAGCTACAAAGCTACGAAGCTACAAAGCTACGAAGCTACAAAGCTACGAAGCGCTGCAGTGGTTTCGGTGCATTTTGGATCTGCTGCCGTGTGTGTGAGGATGGTGCGAAGAGGAGAAAAAAAAACAATAAACACGTCAGACAAGTGTGAAACAGCTTGGAGTTTGTGAAATATGAGCGCGTCTCGACTGAGTGGGACAGTTTGTGCTAACATACAGATGATGGCCACTTTCCTGCAGGACAGCAGGGATGAACTGCTGCCCCGAGGCACGGCAAACAACAGAAGACGCTGAACTTTATGCTGTTGTTCATTTGGCAGCCAGAAAGGATCCCCTGTAGCTCTCCTGGCACAAACAGACAACCGAGGAAGAAAAGGGTGGTGTTTTTTTTTTCACAAAAAAAACCCAAACAAAACACAAAGTCAGGGCCCAGCGGGTCACCAGACGCTCTCTCTCACCTGGCTGGGCCCTGTGAATATGTTTTCCCTGCCGTTAGCTACAGGCCTCATGCAATGTCACACTTAAGAAAAGGGAGAAATGAATAAGAAGTGAATGGTCAGCGTGACAAAAGGGGGCCAGCGTCGCGTCGCGTCGACAGGAAGAAACGCATTAGCGGCCTTTATGTGCACAGCGGCGGATTTCCGTGTGCTGCACTGTCACTGTGTTTTCCCCTTAATTAAAACAGTCACAAGTTTCATTGAGCGGCGAATCAAAGGCTGGATACACCATGAAGCAGTTTCAACTCTGTAACCCGTGTGTGTGTGTGTGTGTGTGTGTGTGTGTGTGTGTGTGTGTGTGTGTGTCAGTCCAGGATGAAGGGGATTTACGTTGTGCCCATTCCCATGGTCAGCCACTCAGATTTGGTCATTACTGTCTGACCTGCAGATGAAAACAGCGATTATGATTATTTAGAGTGAAACATGGACATTTCTAAGGCGCCTTTCCATAATCCTGTTTTACTTAAACACAGGAAGGATTTTAGATCATGTCCTGGTTCTCACTTGCACAATATGCTCAACTTTTTGTACTGCATGTGTAAGCGGAATTCATTTACAAGGCACAATTCCAGTAAAGGTCCACAACTCGAGGAAACGTGTGTAGAAACTGTGTCAATGCGGAGGCCCTGATACGCCAAAAGAACACTTTTATTCCTCCAGTAAAATGATTCATGTCAGTGTTGGTATCTCCTTCGAGATAATCCCATTTCTTATTTTATTAATTGTTAGGGTTAAGCAGCCTCCACGGTGAAACGATCAGGCTTCTCCAGTGACAAACCTCGACGTCACCCAGCGGAGTAACACAGGAACACAATAACAGAGTCGACCCAGGGAAGGAAAAACATTCGCTCCACGCCGGCCGGCCGGTGGGATCTCCTCCACGCCGCTTTGTCCGAGCTGCCCTCTGAGTCTGGAAAGGACCCCTACCGACCTAATGACCCAACACTTTCCACACCATTTCATGCCATTGACAGAGGAGGACCAAGCCTTCTTCTGCCTTCATCCACTCATCAATAATCAATCAGCCAATGGTTGGATAATTAAAAATGCAACGTTATTTTTTCACTCCCACCACAGACAAACCCTGAGGGTTTTTGTTGGAGCCGGGTGGGATTCCCCTCTCGTGTTCTCCCCTGACGACGGTCCAAAAGAACAGAGGGCATGAATTATGCACCCGGGATACATAATGGTAGAAATTGGTCATCATAGCTGCTGCAACGTGAGAAGGCTGAGCCGGCAGACTGATTGACAGAGGGGTGCAGGGAGCATATTGAAGATAAGGTAACACTCGCCGGTTCCAACTGGGGCTCCACCAAGGACAGACAGGCAGGGACGCACTGGCAGGACAAGAGGAAAGAGTGACGTCATGGTATCATCGTTTTATTGAATCCAAGCGTCCAGCGGACCGAGGTTCCGACGACGCTGCGGCCTTGGTCTGTCATTAGTTCCTTGGAGCAACCATGCAGACCGCAGATTTTATGACAATAACAACATCTTCGTCGTTTTGCCTTCTTGTATTCTAGCGTGACTTAAAAACAGGCGATGCAGGTAACAATGCAAATAGTGAAGCAGAAAGACATTAAACTTACAGATTGCAAATCCAAGAATTTTAAAGGACATTAAAAAGGTAAGCATAAGAAGATAAGTGGAATAAAAGCAATGAAACAACACCAGCTAACCTCAGCATTTTCCCAAAACTTTCCACACCTGGGAAACACATTTCCATCATTTTTAAGGATGTTTATGACTCCAGTAGCCGAGGTCACTGCTAGCTGTAGCAATGTGGCCGGTGCAAATGAAAGCTTGTTAGCTCGCTATAGCTAACAGAGCTCACATTCATTTGGCTTTGTTTGGCTCACGTTCAGTCTTATCTGTCTCAGACTACGATCAAGAACATTTTTTTCAACAAGCTAAATAACAAAGTGATGATTATTGAGGTGCAAAATTTGTAAGAGTAGCTTTGCCAATGCTAATGAAAATGTTAGCTTAGTAGCTGGCTAAGATGTGGCGTTTGTTATATTTTTTTACAGACTTACTCGGTTTTCAGTTTCGGCTGTCTCAGACTGTGTTTGCTAATCGTTTTGGTGCTAAGCTAACATGACGGCGAGGCTACAGCCATGTGAAAATCATCGATGGACGAGCTCGAGTCAGAGGCGACGTAAACGCAGCTGTTTTTGGATTATCCTGATCAGTCTGTGCAGCAGTGATGGGACTGTAATGTCAAACAAAGCTAACGTTCCCACAGTGCCTTCTCTTTTTAATCCCAATTCCTGGCACTCCACAGACCCCCTATGGGATTTAAGGTCCCGAACACATTGGCTGCACACAGTTGTCTTTTGTTTTATACCTTGGTGCTTCAGGTTCATTCAGAGATTAAGCTGGAGAATAGAAAGGATTACTTTTACAATCTTTTACAATGCAGATGGCAGAAAATCACCTTCTCAATTTCTCTTCTGGATACTTGTAGCAGCTTTTCTACTTCTTCTTCTGAGTTCTTTCTTGTTGTTTTCCGAATCTTCCTCTCCGTAAACACACATCGATAAACTGCACACACTTGCACACTCATTTACAGCTGAGTCCCACGAAAGCATACAGAACAAACAGGAGCTCTCCATGGTACGCCGGCTTGATAAATACTTCCTGGGTAATGATAGTGAGTAAACACCAACATGGCAGTGAGCTCAGCGTTGGTGCCGTTTGTCGTCTCTCCGTCTCTCTGTCACCATGATGGAGTGTGTGTGTCTGACAGCTGCTGTGATTTCTTGACCCCATTGTGTTCTAACAACACAGACTCCTCACACAGGAAGAGCACAGGAAACAAAGGTACAGGTGAGCCTGCAGGCATTTCCCCTCCAGGGCTGCCCACCTGTGTGTGTGTGTGTGTGTGTGTGTGTGTGTTCATTTCAGCTCACATCTCAAAAACACAAGGCTTTCTGTGTCTGTGTTGCTTAACACACACACTTTGTTGCTTTATATGTATATATATATATATACACAGTATATCAAGTCTACACACAGAGCAAAATATGATTGTTAAGAAATCTTTGTATATCTTTAAATGTTATATGAATATATATGAATGTTTGTGCTGTTCAATGAAGAAGAAATCTCTTGCAATTGGGAAGAAGAAATCTTTACTTGTGTATACACAAAGAAAACTATATGATTATTTGTCGTGTGATCTATTATTTGGACTCGTTTAAACAGAGGTAATGAAGTATTTCACCACTAGAGGGTGACACTGTACAGGTCAGTAAACAAAGACTGAAAGAAAACTTCCTTATAAGTGTTGTGATTGGTTTAAATTCCTCCCTCGGCTCCACATAATGAAACCTGAGATGTTAAATACGAAGATGTCTTTGCTTCTTTCACTCCATGACCATACAGATGTTGCAGATGTTGCTATGGATCGTCCTAGATGAGTAAAAACGGGGACATGTGATGTTCACTGCCTGCCTGTCATCATTTGTGGATTCCTGCTGGCCTTCACCCACTTTGATGTGAACATTTTTCACAAGGAGAAATGCAGATTTTTGTTTTGTCTCTGAATTACAGGCAAACTTCCTGTACATCCATGACTAAAATGTCACGGTTCCAGCTGGATATCTGAGTAATACACAGAAATATGTCTGACGTAAAGGCGTGCACCCACACATGCATGTGCAGTGTATAGAAATGCATTTCGACATGCATGTGTGCGTGCGGGCAAACAGCTGCAGGGCCTCTCCTCACACTGACACACAGAGGAGAAAGAAGTTACAGTGTTGGTGATCCTGTGGACTGTACTGCCCCCTGCAGGACTCACAGGAAATAATCACTGCAGCCTTGTAGCACTGTGGCCAGAAATTATACTACTAATGATAACGCAAAAACGAAATGTATAAAAGAACTTTATTTGGGTTTGAATATTGAACACTTTGGTAAAAATGCTCATTAACTTTCATCAAAATTAATTATTCCTGTTAGAAATTAGACCAATCATCCCGCCCTCCCTGCACCTTAACCTCTTAAACACCACCTCTAAACACTTGAAGTTTATTTCAAATTCTAGTGAAATGCCCTTAATTCTGAGATTCTGTAGAAATTAGGAGCTCTTTATGCTTTTGTAAATGTTATACTCATTATTAATGGGTTACTAATGTGAAAAGGCCCAGTAAAGTCCTTTACACCATCCTGAACTTGTTTCCCTTAAAGTGGAGAACCAGTGAATTCAAGGGGTTAATTGCCAGAGTCCAAGGCCAGCGCACTACGGAGGAAATGCTGAATGGTTATCTATGTGGCAATTATGAAACATATCTGAAATATTTCAATATCTAAAAAGGAGGGATGAGTGGGAGGGGACAAACAGCCTTTCATAATGATAGTAAAGTTCATGTTGAACCTCACAATGAGGGCATGTCAGAGAGCCAGTGGTAAGGAAAATTACAATCTCTAAATTTGGAGATGGAAGAGGAGGAGGTCATGAAATGATGAGAACAGATGTGAGACTTTTCCTCTTACATGTCCGCTCAGTTTACGCTGCAGGAAATCCGCAGATCAGTTTCCATGTCCAAGGTTTCCCAAAATGTCTCAAACGAACGGTTAATTTATCAGGTTTCCTGAATGACAGTATGGCTTAATCTCATGTTGAATGTTACGTCTTAATCTCTCTCTCTTTCTCTGTCTGAACGGCGGCGTATGGCCGAGTGGAGAAACCTTAGAGAGGCAAACAGAAGGCCTCTTTGAGCCGAGCAGCAGCTCCAGAGGCTCATGAGGGCACTCAGTGTTCCACCCCAGCCACAGGATTTATTTACCTTCCAACTAGGGGCAGCCAGGAAGAGGAGGAGATGGAGCATGCAGAGGAGAAGGAGGCATGGGCGAGGAGTGTGTCGGGGTGGGGGACCGAGCACTCAAATAATCATTTACACAAGTGAAAAGTTAAGACGTAGTATGAGTACAATGTAGGAAAAATATCAAAGGGAAAGTAGTGGGAGTACAATTTAGGTTAGAAAGGACAGGAAGGGAGGAAGAAAGGAAGGAAGGAAGGAATGAACACATGTAGGAGGCAGAGAGGGAAGAAGATGGAGAGAGAATGAAAGACAGACAGAGTATTTTGAATGGAGTAATTGTCATCTGTGTTTCAAATGTAAAATCTTAACCTCGAAGCTGTACAAAGATTGTTTCCCTCTGAATTCCAGAAACTTCATCGTGTGTGATAGAAACAGATAAAGATGGGACAAGGATGTTTGTTTGTTTTAAGGTCTTAAAATAAAAACATGTTTCTGAGTATCACCCAGGGACTCACACCCAAAAACGCCACAGAACATTCCAGCTCAGGTCAACAGCCACCGAGACATTTGGACATGTTTGTCTTTCCAAAAGCAGCCATTACCTGTCCAGGCGTCCTACTGTAAGACGCAGGGCTGGGATAAAGGATGTTTGAGAGAGGAGGGACAGGCAGCGGTCCGGAGACGGCCGATAAGGTGGAGGTGGTGGGGGGTGGGGAGGCAGTTTCCTGTTTCCTTGGCCCTCTCCCTTTCCTTACACGACACAAGAAGGCTCATTGAATGTGTGAGTGCACGTACACGCAGCGTGTGGTAGAGTTCTCTAAAAAGACTTCAACCAGTGTCTCCCTCAGAGCCAGCCGTGCCAAACGGTAACTTCAACTCTGTGTTATGAGTAAAGTCCGGCTCTGTGCCAGTGAGTACACGAAAATACTTTATTTAGGATTATGAGCGCCCAAATGGAAAATGTAACCGTGAATCTGTTGATGCACGTCATACTGCACAAGAGTGTGAGCTGTGTTCACGTGTCCAAAAACGTCACAATTTGGGTGTGCAAGAAAGAAAATACGCAATAAAAATGTAGGGGGATTTTTTTTTTTTTTTTTTTTTTTTTTTTTGGAACACGTTGGCTTGGTTTTAAAGAGGCCTTATTCTAATTTTCAGCATTTTCCCTCATTTATAGCGTGTGATACAGTTGGAATGTGTTTGATCGTCGTCAAAGGTGCAAAACCAGACCTGAAACATTCAGAGAAAGAAAAAGTGGAAAATATTCCTGACACTGGACTGGCTGGAATAACTGAACAACCTTCACTCCCTAATTATCCATCTATTTTCTATCAATCATCCAGACACAGATCATTTAAGGAAATGGACCCATGAAGTCCATCTTCATCTCCATCTTTTCCCTCATTATTCTA
This sequence comes from Brotula barbata, assembly GCA_900303265.1. NCBI lineage: Eukaryota > Metazoa > Chordata > Actinopteri > Ophidiiformes > Ophidiidae > Brotula > Brotula barbata. Next base: position 11,664 of record OMNV01018417.1, read on the forward strand.
AGGCTTAATTAGCTATAAAATCCCTCCTGGATTGATGGATGGATAGACAGATCGATAGATAGATAGATAGATAGATAGATAGATAGATAGATAGATAGGTTCGGGGGCTCAAGCTACGGGGGGAAATGGGGAGGAGTCATCTTCATCATCATCATATCGCTAACGCCACGCTCTTCCAAAAGGGCGACCCCCTACGACTAGAGTACACCGTAAATTACATTTCCTAGTCCGTGGAATTTTTGCCAGTTTACATTTATTGACAGTGAAGCTCCACAATTCTGTGTATCAGCTGGAGATAAATGTTAGTTTGTAATCTAATGGACTCAGTCAATAAAAAGGGATTAAAGCACAATAAAAGTGAAATCAAAATAAATACATACGAATGTAAAACAAGGGTGATCAACATATTATAGTGTATGATATATTTTGAATGTTGTTCATTTGTTCGAGCCTCAATCTGTTTCATTTTCTAAAACCTATAAACACAATAATCTGATCTTAGTTTCTTTGAAATCAAACTCAGATTTATTCCTTACACAGAAAATCTAGGTCACTTTTCAACCTCCAGACCTCATCAGGACAAATTCAAAACACCTGAATGATACACACTCAAACACACACACACACACACACAGATATGCAGAGCAGGTGAATCAAATCAATGCAATCAACCTGAGCATAGAAATAGAATACATAGAAATCACTTACAGACCATTTATTTGATATAAAATCAAACATTTCTTAAACTATAACATGGACTCACACACGTATGGCTGTGATGTCATGGAAATGTACTTTAGATATTATAATATTCAACAAGTGTACCTTGAACGCTGAGTGATTCGTGTGTGTTGATTGGACTGCATTCATCCTCTGTACTGTTTTTTTAAAAGTTTTTATGTTTTTTTTAATGATTCATAAATCAAACTGAACATGTCTGACAGAGACATCATGTGTACGGATGACTTTTATGCATTCTGTTACTATCCTCTTTAACTTGACCCTCCTGTTGTCTAGATTATATAAAGTAGATAGATAGATAGATAGATAGATAGATAGATAGATAGATAGATAGATAGATAGATAGATAGATAGATAGATAGATAGATAGATAGATGATAGATAGATAGATAGATAGATAGATAGAATCAATAACCTGTAACATCTATGAGTTATACACCAACAAAAGCATCCAACCCCAGTGAGTGTGTGAGTGTGCAGTGGTATGATGAAAATGATCTGAAGTCATGTCAGCTTGACCAACAGCTGTGAACTCTGAACTGCCTCCTTTCTGCTGGGACCAGGGAAAGAATTCCGACTTGAATGGGCTCCCTGTCTCTGCCTTTTTTTTCTCCGTTCAAGTTATTCCCACTCAACCTTTTGGGGATCCTAGCAACCGTGCATGTGCAATGGGACACCCAGCTCCAGTCGGAGAATGCGACAGAGTAAACAATCCCACATTCATCTTCGCTTCGTCCAGGGTGTCCCACACCTTTTTAACCTCAGGAACAATCATATGAAGGAATGAAAGTCTATGAAAGGAAATGAAGAGAGGAACAGGGAAGTGAGGACGCAGGGATCCTCCGGGGCAGTTTCGTCCTATCAGGTTTGCTAGTGGTTCCAGGCGATGTTTTCAGAATCCACACTGGAGGAGGACAGAAGACTTTCAGCTACTTTATCCACCCCTGACATTTGCAGATCACTACACGTAGAGAAAATCCTGGATGTGTGCCTACCCAGTGTAATTAGAAATATTTCCATTATCGCTTCCTGTTTCACTTTTCCTCCGTGGGTCTGCTGGAAACATTAACAGACTATTGTTTGTTCCGTAACTTCCACATGAGGGCTGTGCTGACGGACTTACAAAGCAAATCAGGCGATGGGTGTTGGTGACTGAACATAACTTTAACGCTGTTCAACACAAACTCCTGAAAAAATACAGCAAATGAATGTATGTCTCCTATTAACTGATATTTTGTGTAATCAGCCAATGACAGAATGACTTCAGACTTTTGTCATTTACTGATCAGCCTCACTGACACTGTGGGGGTTTGAACTCGTATCCAAAGTACTCGATACTGCGATTCAGGAAAAAATGTGTACCTGGGGTGGAGTTTGTACCACTTTGTGATAAATTGCATAATCTCAGTCTGTACAATCAAACTTTATACTTGCATGTAAAGTTAAACGCGTACATTGAGGCCACTTTTGAGTTCTATATTTATTGGGCCGTAATTGCGTCCAACAGTAAGTCTTGCCAGTTGAAATATGAATTCCCATTTTGAGCACCGTCGCAGTAAAAAAGCTCACTGGTTTATGCATTTCTAACGCATATCCCACGCCATGACTAGAACATCAGTTTCAGCAGCACCTCAGTCAAGCTGAACATAAAGCTTCCATTGAACAGGATGGACAGGGCTTACCTTTATATACCACCCAGAGCAAGAGTACGGCTTCAAGCCTCACAGGAACGGCTTTTACACGTGCCGTCCACTTCTACTACAACGGCCACGTGGATTTCGCTTCAATATTCCACAGTGTACCAATGTATTTTATTACTTCATATGGACGCTAGCACGTCGTATTCACAAAGGCCAGCTTGGAAAGAAATTCGCACACAGGAAATGATTCATTTACGTGCATCGGCGGTTCCAGATATGAGTGAGTGAGACGACCGTCATGTGTTTATTTTGACCAGTCCAACAAATGTTTCCTGACTTAATGCATCTGAATTTTAATGTGCGAAAGAAGCAGTTGCCAGAAAAAGTAGTAAAATTAATTATCTATATAAATCACAGACAACAGTGGTCCAAGAATGGAACCTTGTGGGACTCCTGGAAACCAGAAGGAGTTTTCCTAAAAGTAATCCATGATCTAATGCGGGTATGAATTTGGATACAGGTATTGATTGTAATAAAGACAGAGAGGAGCCAGGAAATAAAATATATCTACTTTTATTGGTAAAGACAGCACTTGATGAATGTATGTAATGTTATAGACATCACCTCTGAGTGTTACACTACCGTACACGTTACAGTAGGACTGTACTTCAATGAGTCTTTTCATCCCTTCTTAGTTTTTTTTAAATTGTGGCTTATTTAATTTACATCACTAGTGCGTTGTTTCATATGGCATTTGGTTGACGTCAGCATGTTTTGGCATCGCATACTGCTGGGAAGTTTTGAATCATCTTCATCAAGGTACCATAAGATACACGTTCACATTCACTTCACCTGAGTCAGATATGTACGTAAAGCCCTATCAAGGTGCATCAGTTGGAATCTTCAAAGAGTCTGTCGGGTGTCTCGTCGAGTCCACACACGCAATACACAACAAGTCTATCACAATACACTACAAATATGCAATGTATAGCACCGAGAAGCGAAACCATCTGTAGGGCTCCATGTGTAACGTTTGAATATCTTTAAAATCAGTAGTAGAAAAATCCAGGTTAAATCTTATTATAGACAATAAATATACTGTTTTTTTTAAGTTAATTTACAGAGTCAGATTATAATGCAAATAGGCATGCATGGCGCTAATAAGTAACACAACAAATTTGGGAGTGTGGGAACATAAAAAAAAAAAGATCATAAAATAGTTTTTACACCACGGACACAGTATCTACTTCTTTTTACTTGTATTCCAAAACTCTTGATGCTAGATTATCTTGTAAAGCAGGTAAATATTGATAAGTTTGACGAAAAGAAAATCTGAATGAAATTGTACCCGATTTGATCCTGGTAAAAAAAAAAAAAATCATCTTTGTGTTATAAAAGCCTAAAAAACTGAGCCCTATCGTCATGAACAGACACATCCTTTCTCCACACACACGCATACACACACACACATCCCTTTAACTGTCACAGTTGTTACCCCCTGAAAGGTGAGCTAAATATGTTCAATTTTCAATAAAATCTTCTAATATAATAATTTGCCACCTCTGGTTACTTCCTGACTGTGGTGTATAAAGCTTTAATTCCAGGCTTCTCAGTGAACACAGTATGTCAATAAATACTTTAAGAGACTGCATTAACGAGGCACATACAGTAATCGGTACGTGTGGATAATTACATATGGCCCTGGTTACTCTTTTGGCACCTTTACTCATCCTTAGTTTTGGTCTGTGCTTTGCCACGTTCATGGCGCGTCCCAGCACCGATCCATTATGCAGTGTTTTGCAAATTCACAGTTTTCACGTTTCTATAAGTTAGGACAAGCGAAACAGTTTCTCCTCCAGCAAGCTGACGGACTTATTGGTCAGCGTCTTTTCATCGTCCACAAACCTGTACCCGAACAGCTTCATGGTCGGTCCGCACACTCTCTGTACCACCTGAGCCAGCGTGAAGGGGATGCTGAACCTCCATTTCTCCGCCTGCTCCGACGAGTTCTTCTGGGTGGAGTAAATCCCGCTGGCCTCCTGCGTGGTCTGGGTGTTCTTCAGAATCCACTCCCTGGCTTGAGGACTAAAGGGGATCCCCGTGAACCTGTACATCTCCTCTGCCTTCTGCATCGGGTAGCGAGCTATATCCTCGTAACGCACCAACATGTAGCGCCTCCTGAGCCAGCTGGGCCGGCTCAGCCCCACCTCTGCAGACATCCTGATGTTGTCGCAGTTTCCTTTGAGCCGTTTCACCTCCTCGTCGTCTTCGGGCACCTGGCCGTCCTGCGCCCAGGTCTTCCACGTCTGGTACTTAGAGGAGAAAGCCACCATGCGGGACGCCAAGATGGCCCGGGGATCTCGGACCAGCTGGATCACTCTCACATCGAGGCGAGGGTCCTCCACCAAGGGCCGTAATGTTTCCAGCTGCCGCACGCGGACGGTTTTAATGGCGTGGTGTTGCTTGGAAAGGCAGGATTCAGATGCAAGGGTCAAGTTCAGGGGCCCGCAGCGACGTGTTTTGCAGTGATACCTAACAGAGAGAGGAGAAATATCAGTCAATCACACTCTGATTTAGATATTTTTCCAAAATGGCTTTGAAAACTAAAGGTGAACGCAATTTTTTCCATAACTTATAGTTTCCAGCAAACAGGCCTAAGCACTGTGATGTGTGTAGAATTGTAACAGTGACTCAAGCTGGTCTCCTAGCGCTGCCCAGACTCCATGCACGTGTACAATCTAGGTAGCATACAGTCATGCAAATACTCCGAGTATTGAGTGCATGTGAGAGTACGAAGAGCTTGGTTTCCTGAGATGATTCTGGAATAAATACTATACCGTACCTCTCAAAAACATCTTTGACGACTGGCCTGCAAACCGGGTCTTCACACAGCGATAAACTAGACTCTCTCCGGAAAAGAGCTGCAGTGACGTGGTCTTGAGGCGGCGGTGAGATAAAATTCTCAAGAGGAGTGAAATCACACAAAAAGAGTCCTTGGAGTACATCCCGGTAGATTCCTCCCATCACTGTCCCGTTACTGACCCCGGAGGCCGTGGTCAGCATCCGTTCTACGTGCCACAAAGGCTCAAACAGGTAGAACATATTCTCCCCATGCTGGTTAAAGAACTCCCCCACAAAAGAGGAGCCTGTTCTTGTGGTGGCCATCAGTAATATGTGCTTCTGGCCTCCGGCGTTGTCTAAATTGAGGACATTTTCCTCCTCTTGGTCCTCGGAGAGATCGGAGTAATTCCCCTTGGTGTCGGTGAGTTTGGAGAGCAGCATCTTCAGCACGTTCAGCGAGCCGTTTTGCGTGGTGTTGCTGTAATCCAATGGCGTCTGTGGGGTTTGCTGCGGAGTCTGCCTTTGGATCAGCTTATCAGAAACCCTGACAAGATACAGATGAACTCAAATCAGTTCATGACAGATTGAGCATCTTGGAAAATATGACAACATGGACAGATTAGGGGGATTACGGCCGTTTGATTTGTTAGAACTCTCTCTGACTGCTCGGACGTCCGACAACCCAACATTTTTATTTACATCAGTCCTCTCAGTCCTGATCCTCATGTACCATAGGACAGCATATTTGATCAAATCTAGGATCACATACGCAAAATGTAGAAATTTGACAGTAAAAAACATATGTCATATCTTCACATTGCTTAGAAAGAGATCAAAGATGCTCCACACGTTGGCCAAAGAATCAGTAATGAAGATAGTTTAACCCTTAGAGCCTGACAGTCCCACGTTATTAGAAAAACAAAAGAAAAAACAGGAAACTGATGTTTAAGAGGACTTCCAGGTTTCCTAAAATAAAGACCGTAACCCAGTCTGTCCACTGAGTGTCGCTGTCCTCCTGGGAGGAGCAGATAGCCGCCTTTAGCGACCCTTACCTGGGCATGGCTAACACGAACAGAGAAGAAGACTGATAAACTGCTGGAAACGGCTACGACTGCACAAATAAAGGACCAGGGATGGAGAACTACTGATTCACAGAATACGGAGGAAGGTTGACGTAGGATCGTGGGAGACCCTGGCACTGCGTTACTTTCCAAAGGGTGGGTGCTCACAGTAGTCACTCATGTGTTCCGTGGCTAATTTAAGAGGAGTCGAAGTAGTTCTCTCCCTGACGATGTTTTCTTTAGTGAGCTATGATGAAAGTTGATACTCTTTTGGCTTTTGTGACATTCTGAAAGTCTCAACACGTGTGATCCAGAGGAGCAGGTCTGGCACTCCTTGGTTTCTTATGAAAGGGCAAACTCACATTTTATAATGTCACTGGAAACACGTTGAGCCCTTACAAAAAAAAAATAAAAAGATCATTGGGAAAGACAGAGCAAGAGAAGTGGGCAAATCAGACAGAGAGAGTTTGTGTAAGAGAGGAAAGGTGCACTTACCAGTTGCGTCATTTGACTTTGCATAATTCTGTGTTCGAGACTACAGCAGTGGATTCAGTCAAACTCTGGCTCTTCGTCTCAATCGACATTTGTCTCATACGAAAAGAGTTTCAACGGGGACGGCGCCGTGTGGAAATTTCCGACAAAAGCTCTAACAGGATTTGACCACATGGCTTATTTACCCAGAATTCAACTTCGAGGCGTTTTCTTCCCCTTTACCTTGATATGATGTTGCTTTCCTTCTCAATGATGACCAAGGCCACGATACAAATGAAGACAATTGCATATTTGGTCTTCATTCTCAAGTCCCGGCGTTGTGATTGGACGTCTAGACGGTTGGCGCGCTGGGCGGTGGGGGCTATCGGAGGAAAGCCTGCTCAGTCGGCTCTCTGCTCATAGTTTGTCTTTAGGCGAAGTCTCATTCTGCAACGACAGAAGTGTTCCATGAGCAAAAGCATCGTAAAAAAAGAAAGAGCATAATAACCTGTTGAAATCCTGCCTCGGTCCGTGTCGTCAAAGAAACCATGGCTCGCTCTGATCTACACTGAATTTGGCTGCGATGTTTGTGAATATGGATCATAAAAGTCACACAAAATGAAACTAAAATGAATCAGAAAGTGAGGCCAGGAAGGATGACATCATGAAAACGACAGACTGATTCTCTTAGAGATGGCCTGAAAACAAAAAGCTGGCAGGGTTAATTATAAAATCAGTTCATCTATGATTATTTTTTATCATGAATCGAGTTGTTTACTTCTATATGTACATACTCCAAATATATCTGCTCATCTGATCTGGCTCTAATCTAGTATTGCGCAAGGCCGGTTGCTTGTTAACAATGAGACAAAACTATCATTGTGTCAGGTGGTGTCTTAGCATTGGCCAGATAATTGATAACATATAACAACGATCAATCACGACAGCCGTACAAGAGTAGAGGGAGAGGGAGAGAGAGAGAGAGAGAGAGAGAGAGAGAGATTTAACATAAACAGGGCCGTGTTTCAAACACTGTGGAAGTTTTCCATATGGCACCGAGTCAAAGTGCACTGGGGAACACGATGAGTTTCAGTTCCAGTCATTCCCTAATTTCACCACAGAAGATACAGCAGCACGTCTCAACATGCAGGTGACGAAATGATATTCAGGCTGATTTTCGCCTTTAAACAGGAATTGCTCGGGACACTGGACGTGACCCAACTTGGCATAAGCAACTCTGACGCCTTCGTAGAATCCCTCCCATTCTTCAGGGACACGTTTGGATTAGATCAGATTGGATTTAAGACGCACCATGTTTCACTTTCATCACCTCTGCTACTTTATATTTGATTTCTGACCCATCGGAAATTCAGTGCTACCCCAAAGTTCTATATGTACAAGTTACAAGTAGTTTTGGAATAATAACTTGAGGAAATTAAAAAATGTTCTGTCTCTCTCTGTGTTATTTGAGATTCAGATGAATTGGATTATAATCCTGTCCTGTCCTGTCCTCCACACGTCTTTAAAGACAAATGTGGAGCAGATCATCACTTTTCAAACGTTGATTTAAACTTTGGACAACTCGTTCAATGAGTTGGACTGTCCAGAGTCCTCAAGACGAGAAGCAAACTTAAACATGAACAACACATCAGAAGAGTTCAATTGAAAAACAGAAAGAAAGAAACCTCGAACAAATCAAACTACAGATTTACCTTCAGATACATAAGTGAAAGTAATCGTTTACCAAAAATATGAATACTCCACTAGAGTACAAAATCTCCTACGACATACTGAAGTATCGTAGTGAAGCATTTTTATTTTACTTTACACCACAGCTGCAACTTGCATTTGTTGAATTTCTGATTATCTTCTGTGTGTTTGGAAGCTTTTTGCTGTGAAATGTAGAGAAGACCTCCCCCCCTTCCCCTTCATCCACTTCCTCCTCCTCTACCATTTGGACCTGTCAAGATGGTGAATCATATCGTTAAGGGGGTGGATGGTGGAGGGGGGGTG
>OMNV01018427.1:12451-44523 GCA_900303265.1 Brotula barbata
GGGAGGGGAGAAGAGTGTTGGTGAAGGGAAAGGAGGGGGGGTGTGTCTCTGGCACCGAGTGCCATCACTGTGTCTGGGGGAGTAGGCGTGGGAGGGGTGGGGGCGCTGAAAAACAGAACCAAGCTATCCAGGTCCTGCCAGGTCCAGACCATTCAGAGGAGGGGCCACAGACAGACAGACAGACAGACAGACAGACAGACAGACAGACAGACAGACAGATAGATAGTGGTCATTACAACCGCACAGATTCCTATTCTGACAAAGTCCAAAGTCATACGGTCCTTTTAACCAGTAGGCAGATGGACAACACATAACACACTGCACGTCAACCCCTTCACAAGGACGAAGCCGCCGATAAACTTGGACTAAGCGGAGCGTTAACACTTAAATCTCATTACAAATGCACACAGTTGCAGACCTCAGCTATCATAGTAGATGAACAGGTGAACAGATTTGCTATTTTTTTTATGATTTGTGATTGTTTTTATTTTCAATAATATACTAACCTCTGTTAGCCTTACTTTTCCTCATCACACATAAACACACAAAGAAACAAGCAATCCCGATGCTCAGCAGGGGTGACTTCGGCCAAACGTGGACAGACTGGCCTGTCCGTCCATATGTTTTGGTTAAATACCCTCATACTGTATGTCAATCCAGTGAATTAATTACTGTATCCACCAGGGGGCAATGTGGGGCCTGACACTTCAGTCGACCTTGGTATATCCTGGAGCTTCTTAAAAATGACATGGTGACGACCAAGGAGAGCTACATTTTACACTCAGCATAGGTGAAAGACACATAGCACTAGGAGGCATGAAACGCATTCCGCCATGCTTACACCGACACAAGCTGACGTTACTGCCCCCGCTATTTTTCTAGGTACTGCATCTCGCAAACAGTCACGTTAACAGACACGAACGACCAACACGTCAAATGAATGCAGGACCTGCGTGCTAGGCAACTTGCATCTGTTATTATCTGGTATAAATCCAATCTTCAGCTAATTTAAATGATTTGGTTTTGAAGGTTTTTGGGACTATGATGGGTTTAGGATGTTTAGGAGGTATAGATTATCATACACACATCAGCCTGTTAGGGGCAAGAGTTGAAGCTGCTTTTATCCTACTCTAAGGACAACCCAGCAGCCAGGATGCCTTTTCATTTTCCTCTCTAAAGTGGCAATGAAGGTGAAAATCCACCAAAATAAATAAATAAATAAAGAGTTAGCTGAATTTCGGTGTAGTAATAAATTAGGACATTTTCCCATTAATAAAAAAAGAACAATTTTTAAAACAATCTTTCAATAGACTCTCTGCCCTAATTACACATTCAATCTTCCCATCATACCATCACCAGAATTTATGCGCTCTAAAGCAGGCTGGGGTCACTCAGTGAAATGCACTGGTGTCACTATTGGAAAGATTGAGAGAAAAGAAACGCAGTTTGGGCAAAAGAAAAAGAGACAAATGGGTGATGAAGATGATGATGAAGAAGAAAACTCTTTGGCATGTTCAATATCTGTCTGTCTCAATTGACCTGTAAAGCCTCGGAGACTGGAACAAATGCAAATAACACTGACTTACTTGCACTCCGAAATCCTGAAGGCTTTTCAAATGAGCTCAGTCTCACAATGGTGGGGTGCCCAGATCAGGGTGAATATACGGTCTGGGTTCTGAATGGCACAATGTGTGAGAGCCAAACAGGGAGCTGTGAAATGAAGGCTCAGGACCCTCCAGGCTGCCTGCCACTGTGCTGAGCTTAGCCCTGTCTGGTTCCCCCACACAGAGCGAGGCAAAACCACTATAGCCGGTGTCACTGTTCACTGGGAACAAAAACAGACATGGCTCAATACGAATAATCTCCAGCAATAATAATCTCTGATCATTTATAATAAACAATTTACATGACTTCCTAAAGGTTTGAATACAAGAGGCTTTACTGGGTGAAAGAGTTTTTTTTTTCCTTTTTTGAGTCAATAAACATGACTTCATCACTGACATTACCACATGCAGCAAGGTGAGAATCAGGTGAGGTGCAAACACAGCTCCGAGCAGCAAAAACCAGATAAATAGCACAAAACGTCATGAATATTTATGAGGGAGTTTCTCCTGGATCAGTCTCAGGAATTGTATTTTTTTTCCCCAAATGCTGACATCTACTGATTTATGTCCATGATATGATTTCCTGAGGTATTTTCCAACACTGGCATCAGCTCATGAATATTCATGATGGAAATTCTCACACTGGGGTCTCCAAATGCAATCACAATCTCAGTAAATGCTTTATATCTTCTGATTTCTTAAAAAAAAAAAAAAAAGTTTGTAGTTGCTTGGATAAACTAGAGATTAGTGGATGGATGATGGATGGATGGATGAATGGATAAATGGACGACCAATCTGTCATGGCTATTGATTAATTAGCTTGACATCGCTGTAATGTCAGTTAAACAACAGATGACTGACACTTCTGTCCCTCGCGACGCATCAACATACACCCTTTCCACACACGCTTGCATGGACACAACATTACTTGGGTTTTAGTCCATGTTTTTGCATCCAATTGAAGATAAAAAGTTTTGGTAATGCAACTTTTTCTCAAAATTAGGAGCTGATTACTGACATAAGAAATACAATCAGGCTTCATTTACTTTTTACAACAAACATATGTAGATATAGTCTAGCTATGTGTATACAACATTGCAAAAGCAATCTCAGCACCAACTTCATTATAAAAACATTCCGACAATCATATTGCCTACAGTGAAAAACCTACATTAGGAGGGTTTAAATTTAAAGTTTAAATTGCACCACACTCCAGAGCCCCGTTTCCCTCTTCAGGATTAAGGAATATTTCGGTAATGTGTCTTTGAGAGCAGGCCGGGTCTGCAGCTGTGAACGCTCTTGCTTTGTTGCTCCTCTCATTTCGTCTTTCAAACTTCATTTTCAGCCCCAGAAAAGATTTACAGAGCCGCTCTGTGGATGTTAGAAGGCACCAGCAGCCGAGCTTCCCAGCATGCACAGTGGCAGGGATAGCATTAAGTTAACTGTGAAGTTACACTGCCTGAAATAAAATGCAATTCACTCTTGCGCATACAAATGAGTGAAAAACATTATACTGTCACTATAATTTAATTCATAATTTTGGATACTTGCTAGTTTTGATGCATTGTTGATACAGAAATTTATGTTTGATAAGCCTGAGAAATGTGAAAGAGTAGTTCTAATCACACTGTCATCATTTATACCGTCTCCTTTCATCAGCTCTCCAAATGCTTGAATTAAAGCAATTAAATTAAAAACATCCTCAGTCAGGTGCCAGATGAAACATCATCAAAGCTTCCAAATAGCCCAAAATGGGACCCATTTGATGCACAACAAAATTGCAGAATCTCCTGAAACAGCTCCAATCCTGTCCTCCAAAGAGAATATTACATCTCCACCGGTTGACATAAGAGGGACAGTGCAGGTTGTCTTACAGGCGGACACCTGTAAGACTGCAAGTCACCGGAGAGAATAAAACCAGTCTTTGTGATTCTGCTATGTCACCAAAATCTGAGCCAGAATATACTGTCCACTTAATGGTCTGAGCAGTTCCACAGAATGGCAGCCATTCAACCTGAGCATTCAATCACTAAATCAAAGTACAATGAACAGTCAGCAATAAAAATGTCAACACTAATCCATGCATCCAGACAAGACCAAGGTTCTTGGTCTGGGGGGTAAATCAATTCCTGCCCACATTTTCAATTTTTGGAGATGTCGCTGACACTACAGTAAGTCAAAAATGATCTGAGTATTTTATTTCCTTCTCTACCTACTGGGGCTCAAAACCACACTGTAAAGGGGGAGAGATTCAGAAACCTTGTTTGCGTTGCAGGAACTGAGGATCTTTTTTGGAACCATTTTTAGTTCCTACACCAGAGGAGCAGTCAGCAGTGATTCAGGAACTGATGGGTGGAGCTTGGAGGACCAAACATCACACAGACACCAAGATTCCCGTGGCTGACAATCAATATTCTTTACACATATTTAGTTTGTTTTTACATACCGTGAACCAATAAGACATACTACATTTAAAGCAAAATAACATACAAAGGTAGGACTTATTGTAGAGCTATTATTGGAACACGTTGGTTTGTACAGGTCTAATAATAACACTGTGTAGCAAATACTCACAATGATTGTTTCAGCGTCCATCTTCTCTTCATTTTCTCCTATGGACAAGACAAAATCATTATCACTACATGTAGAAATCTTTCCTCAAAGCGTTTTAATTCAACATGTGTTTCAGCTCGGGCACTTTAGAAAAACTGTCTATCCAATGTGTGCCCTGAGCTCCTTCATTTATGACAGCTAATCACTATAAGTGGACTAGATCACAAAGGGACAGTCACTGACACCAGAGCAATTATACTGTACAGGTCTAATCCCTTACACAGCACTTAGGATATTTTTAAAAGCCACCAGGGCACAGTACAGAGCTCTGTTAGGGTGCAGTTTGGTCCATTTTACAGCCACTGGGGCACAGACCTGATTGTTAAGACAGGGGAAAGTAATCCCTGGAGTCAGGCCACTAAACCTGCTCTGTCCCTGTAACCATGGCAGCAGACAGGTAGTGTCTGGGTCACAGGGCAAACATGGCCACGCTTCAGCAATAGCTGGCAATTAATAAACGAGCAACACACATTTTGCATTCATAAACATACATACAACAGGCATGCACAATTTTACTTTTGAATAGTTCTGTCCACGCAAAGGACAAACAGGACATGAACAATTTACACAGACACGTGGAGAAAAATACAGGTGAGAGTTGCTATCTGACCTGGGAATGAATACTAACACACACTTGTACTGGATTCAGTTAATCAATGGCAGAGCTGCCCATTTAAGCTCCCTGTGAATCACCGTGTAGTGAATACAATAATGTTTCTCATCTCAGACTGTGACTGATGCATACTTAACAGTCTCACAAATATTGGCTTGTTTTACCGACTTTTGTGCGAGCGGTACTGCACAATTACATTCAGACGTTAATTACTTAATCAAAAATAATTAAAGATGTGGATGCATTTAATTTTGCGACTTTACTTGTATAAAACAGTGCAACACAAGATAAGAATAATTCTGAGCAAATCAAGATGATAATATATAGAATATGAAATTGCATTTATTTCATAATAGTGAGGAAAAAGCTTTTTTTTTAAAATATATTATTCATTGTTGTTGGTTATAGATAAAGTTAAATGTGGAAAACCAGCACAGGGACACACGGCTTAGAAGTTATGGAACACAGATGGAGTTTGGTATGATGAGACAGTGAGATGAACGTCAGACCAACTGAAACAACAATGCTGGACCGTCTGACAGTCCTGAGACTGACAGTTTGTCCGATCCTTTGTGATTTTTCATTTCATTTTCACGCTGTACCGCATCACTACTCGGTGTTACGTGTGAAGTCTCGGCCGATTTTTAAATATATAAGCATTTCTGTTTATTTACACAAACTAAATACTATTTGTTGAGTTTTCCTTACATGTCACTGAAAGTTGACAGCATTGTCATGTGACAAGATTTCTTGCATAATTTTTTCGGGACTGTCAGGTCAGACACAACTAATGAATTTTTTTTTTTTTATTCTTTTGGCATTACTGCTTTAATATGATGGGTACAGTGGAAGATAGGACGGGGCAGAGAGAGGGGATGCATGCAGGAAAAGGCACAGGTCGGAATCGAACCTACGACATGAAGCCTGCGCCCTGCAGGGTGAGCCACCGGGGCACCTCGCCACAGGACATTTTAAAATGTGACTTTTTAAAAGAAAATTTAAGGAAATAGTAAGATCATATATAATATCTTAAAATCACACAAAAACAATAAATCTGGATGTATGGGATTGATTTTTCCTCTTCATTAAAAGGCCCAACGAAGGTCTGGTCCATTTGCCCTTTGAAAAACGAAACAGACGATCTCCCCTGGCCTTTTCTTCGTTACCAGCTCTCATTCTCTCATTTCAGTTGCTATGAGACACCCCAGCTGAAGCCAAGGCTTCCACGATTCATTACTCGAGGAACAAAAGCCAAAGCACTGGACAAAGTGGAGCAGACCAACTCAAACCAGCTCCCACTTAACACACACATCACACCTCTGAGTGCACTGCTGACATACACACGGCCGATTCAAGGCCTCTCCTTTTACTTTTTTTCCACATGCCCAGGGGACAGATGAAGAAAAGGCTCAAGATTCACAATAAGAGGTCAACAGGTTGATGATTTGGCACATTCACAGACCATTAAAGGTTTCCTATATTCTCAAAAAGACATTATTCTTACATGGAATCTGGGAGTAGAGCATAATAACGCACCAAAGAAAATAAATTTCTGTGGCATAGTAACAAAGGGTTATGTCTTTGGAGAATCTGTGCCAAAGACCCAATAGGCTGCTACAACGCACCATCACTGCAACATCACCTGTCTCTGGCTTCACACCAGCTCTGCCTCGCCAAATCATCAAACATCTCTTTTCCCTCTAACCAATCCGATCTCAATCTCTGGCTGTTCTCATGCAAAGAAAGAGAAGGGAAGGCCAATGAGAAATGGCCCTCCTCCTTCCCCCCTGTATCCTAAACACACGACAATCACCGTCTGAGAAATGCCAACGGACGGGCAATCAGTCATTGTAATTAGGCTGGCTGCCATTCCCGAGCCGTCATAATTCAGGCTGGAGCTGGAGGACGTAGGTAGTGAGGGACCAGCTGCCGGCCGCCACAGCCCACTGCTGGTTCATCCAAACTCAACACAGACCACTCACTCCTCTCTCCCCACTCCCTCTGATGGACAAACCAGCAGCGTGATGGGGGGGGAGGGTGTGGGGTGGCTGCAAAATTCTTGACTACCCCCTCCCTCACTCCTTGTCTACATCCAAAAACCGCTCCCTCTCTCATTTTCTTTCACTGCATTGCAGAGTTTTGTTCTCTAAACTGCATGATAGATACCTCCGAAGCTCAAAGAAAGAGTTTTAAAAGGAGGAGTCCTAATATATGCAAGCCTAATATGAAAGCCCTCAATAGAGCCTGTATAATTTTATTTGAAGGTCTACTCTAAACCATGAAGACATGTATCATGTGTGTAGATCCACACACACCGCTCGCTCCTTTTTTTCCTCTTAGAAATTTGCAACAAAACAGAATATGACCTCATTCTACATATTCTATTATATTAGCTTACAGACCACGGTTGACTAAGAACCTGGCTTTGTCTGTTGTATAGGACCTGAAGCTTTCTTGGCAATGAAATGAAGAACTGCAAGTTCAGCCAAAATAGACAATAAAGCAGAATGGAGAAACATGCCAAATTGCTGGGGCAATTCAGTCCAGAGGCTCATTTTTCCAAAATGATTCACACTGGAAAGAAAAGCATTTCCCTGTCCTTAGATGAACCCTCTGTCGGCTTTTACAAGGAAACGATGGGGGAGGGAGGAGGGTGTGTGCACGCTCAGTCACTCACGCGCGTGTTCTCACACATACACAAGACGGAAAGCAGCCATCCCTGCAGATTCTTTGCTCACTCTGAAATTAGGTCATGCACATAAAAGCACCAAACGCAGACGCGCAGATAAACATGCAGCACTTTAAAAAGACATTTTCACAGTCACAGGGGACCAGCACAAATTCTACATGGAATTTTCGCTGTAAAACCCAAATACGAACAGCCAATCTGGGTAAATGCCATTTTACATGTGCTAGAATAGCACCTTGTACTGTAAATACAGCACAAGCGTACCTTTTAACATGTGCTCAGTTTTCAGTGCAGCACCAGGACAGATGAGGAATGAGGGAGGACTAAAGGCGAGTTTTGCATCCGTCAGCAGTGTCCTAAAGCTGGTTTATTGGCTTGTCTGGCTCAGCTGCTTGACAGTGTTCACCTGTTCCTGCTTCCCACTGGATAATAAGAGTCAACAGTCCGCTGCAGCACGGCAAATATAGAAACATCGTCTTCATTTATCCGCATTTTCTGATCGGCGACAGAGTCCGCATTAACAAACCATGATAACAAAATGAAATACTGGTACCAGCAAAAATGTATGACGCATTAAAAAAATGCAGCCTGCATTTGTATGAGGCTTTTGGATTTGTTGCGATGTTGCAGATCAGCATAATGTAACATGCACAGACGCTTTAAAGACAGCATAATCTGCAAATATTTTAGCAATTGTTTAACATAGAAAAAAAAAAAAAAAAAGTCCTCTGTGTAATTTTGTTTAAAACTGCAAAATAAAGGATTCACCCCCAAGTCTGTGCATGTGGAAAAGAAGAGTTGAGCGCGAAGATACATTAGAGTCGCACACCGCATCATTATCATTATATAAATTGAGCTGTGAGCTTGCATACGCATTAAGCCGTTCTACCCAATGTGTAATGTCTTGGGTTTCACTTCATGTTTATCCTGTGAGTTCCACGCAGTTTCCCGCAGCTTTGGACTGATGAGGAATAATAAACTACACAACAGAACCTGGTAATTCAAAGACCCGTCTGGACTGAGTTTGCACAAGAGGGGCAAGACAAGTATATAACTTAAAAATGCAGAAAGCCCACAATTTACACAAAATAGTGGGGAAATCCATAAAAACCAGGGGCGCAATCAGTCGGATCCCCTCACAATGACAACAGAGTTCGGTGATTAATGGCTCGGTGGTAACAGGAGTCGTGTTTATGAATGACTTGGGGAGCAAACGGACTGCCAAACTTTATTTGCTACCAGTATTCGACACAGTATAGGACACAAAGCAGGAGCTCGTTTCGTTCTACAGCTCCGCATCGCCAGCTACGTGAAAGCAGACTCGACTGCAGTGCCCAAAATAAGTCCTGCTGAAGGGTCTTTGAGCAACAGACTAGCAACTCCAAGGTCACGGCTCTGGAATTGACCCAGATCTTTGACCTCTACACAGGGCAGAGGTTAAGAGAAGGCAAGCAAACAGAAAAAAATCCCACTGAGCAACAAGTGGATGTCACATTTTTACAGAATTTGGAAACCTGCAACATTTGTTGTGTATGATGTCTTATTTGTTGTCATTTGGAGCTTCTGAAAATCCACAATTCACATCTGGGTGGATCTTATTTCATTATTTATTTGACGTAAAACATGACATCATTGGATTGAACAAATCAAAGCAAACCAGAAGCTACTTAGTGTCATTACAAACTTTGACATTAAATCATTTTTCAGTGGATATTCTATTTTCCTTTTTCACATTTGCACATTAAAATTCTTCCCAGCTGTACTACAATGAATTAGTAAACCGACAAAATAACTTCACAAATCAGCACCCACAAGAATTCTCCCTTTAGGATTCCAATAAAGCTGTTTTTACAGCTACAAAGCTACTGCCAAAGTCAAACTTATCTGGCTATGAATTTGTTAATATTTGCCTTCATCAGCTGACCAAAAATACGCTGAACTTTAATGAAACACTGCTGAACAAACAAACGTTCCAACACGACAAGGGCACAGACAACATCTATCAATACACAGCAATAATAAAAGAATAATTCCTGTCAGGTTTTAGCCTGCTAATAAAAGAATATTAGAAGAATAACATTACTCAAATTCGTTAAACTACAACAAAACGCGTCATGATGCGAACATTTAAAGAACCGGAGGCTGAAGTGTGTCAATTAAGGGCTGCCTGTCGTTTAAAAGCCTTTAAAACAACAAAAAAACGACAACATACCTTGTGTGTGTGCGTGTGTGTGTGTGTGTGTGTGTGTCGGTGTCTGTTTGCTGAAAGTTTCCACCGGCTGGAAAAGCGATAAAAGCCGTCAGGCGGACAGAAAGCCCTCCCTGCCTGGCCGCCTGCTGCGTGTTGTGTTACCGTGACTCTCACCGTTGCCGTGAGTCACACGGTGCAGAAAAGTCATCCTGAGTCCACGGCCGTGAGAAGTGGATTATGGAGCGAAAGCGTCCATCTGCTTCATCCGGTGTGCGCGCGCCCACCGCGTCCCCAATATGGACAAACGGAGACGCGGACCGGGATTAGCATGTAGCCTCCGCTCGGTCTTCCGTTTTTTTTTTTTTGTTTCCTTTGGACAGCGCGCGCGCCCCTCCTGCGTCCCGCGTGCGTCCCGCGTGCGTCTGGCTGCAGCTGGAGAGCAAGTGACGGATCCACGAGACCCAAAACGGTGCCGGTGCGTCGTGTCATTTGGTGCAGTTTGTGGTCAAGACGCACACGCACGTTCACGCACGATGCGTGGAGAGATCAATACCACCCGTCTGCTCTGTGAAAACTGCCCACTTTCATTTTTTTTATCATTAAATGACCGAGAATGGAGTCCAGAGGTCATCATTACTGTGTCATAATTTCATATGGAGGTAGTCCCTGTCAGACTGTCGTATTAAATACATATTTATCATTTTCATCTTGGATCTATATATACACACTCTCCAGGGTGTACCCCGTCTCTTGCCCAATGACTGAACTGGATAATAAGTGAATAGAAGATGGGCGGATGATGCATCACTTCAAATAACAGAGCATTCAAAGTCAAAGGAGTTTCACTTCCCGGATATAAACCAAGACTTACCGGGCAAAAGACTTCCGAACATGAATGAGTGATGAAAAAGTGTAAAATGTTCATTCTGAAAACTCACTGGCTGCTTTATTCGTTAATTTCCTCTTTCTTTTGAAAATTCAGGTGCTCTTATTTTGAAGAGGACTTACTAATTATTATTATTATTATTATTATTATTATTATTATAATGTGAGATGCCTCCATCCGAGTGGAAATGGAGATCTACAGCTTCCCAAAGAGTACCTACTGTTGCTAGGCATTCAATATGATGACATTTGATATTTATTTGATATTTAACCAATTATTTATAAATCTGCACATTTTCCATGATTTGGAATGAGTCTATCGTGGGTTTGTCTATACTGTCACCAACCTTTGGTTTATTCCTCTACATTTATACTCTCAAACATTATGCAGCAGTTACCCCCGATGCAGTAAAGCACAGGGATCACTAACACACTCATTCTAATTGTGACTGACTCTCTCACTTATCACAGGTCTTGAGTTGCACCTGTTGTATGACCTGCTTCTGCACAACAAACTTGACAGACAGGAAACACAGGTTGCATTGACTTCTCAGCACACAAACAAGTCACACCCAGCAACACATTTTGCTGCGGCCTCTTGATAGCTGCTATTAATACAAACACCCCTTCTAGCATTAAGGTGACTCATGTTTCTGTGAAACCTCACTGAAACTCATCATCGTTTTGATCGCAGCGCGCTGCAGCCGCTCAGGCAAGCGACCCTGTTGACCCCATACTGCATAGAGACAAGGGTAATGAGATTAGCCGTGCCGAGTGTGACCGTCGTTTGTGACGTCTCCTCTCCAGATTGTGCGTGCACACAGCTTTCAGGCTCTGCAGTTCATGTGACAAAATCACCATGGTTAGGAGAGTGAGGATTACGAATCGGGGTGATCGGGTTCACAGGACGAGGAGCTTTGAATCGGGACAATAAAGTAGTTCAGATTTTATGTCACACAGTAATCCCCCAGTGACTTCCTTTGCTGTTCCGACATATTTACACGCATTGGTCTCATGCATGTGTGAGCTTTTACACCCACACTGTTTCGTATGTCACCCTATAAGCATCTCGACTGCATTGCAACACTATTACTGCTGTCAGAGAGGTTGTGTTTACTCAAAAAACGATTTTGATCAAACCTGGTGGAAGTGTGGGGCATGGCCTGTGGACCAATCCACCAATTATAACCTTGAAAGGGTGCAGACTGGATGCCTGGGTAGGGGTCACATTGATGGAATTGCTCGTGTCACACAGCCACTTGTACTGCGTAGCTAAGATGGTGATTCAGGAGCATGCAAAGCGAGGTATGGCTGTATATAGTCGTATGCACCGTTTTGATTATTTGTTGATGTTACCGTTTTGGTGTTTTCTAATTTCCCTCCATCATCCTCAGGTGTTTGGATGAGGATGTATATAGCATTATAGCATTAACATGTTTAAAGTATTTTTCCTCCTCTTTAAGATTCAGTGTGTTTCCATTCCGGATGAACGTGTCGCATTAAGCTTCGGTCCAACTCTGCAGGGAAAGCGACTCTGGATGCACCACAAGGATCTGCTCTGAACGCCCACCCGTCTGGCTATTCCAGGCATGGAGACAAGGACAAAGACACAACTATGATTCTGCTTGTCAAATCAAATTACTGCTGCTGAGTTGAGGTTAAACTGAATTCAGGTCAGCATTAATACTTTGATCAATCATGCTGACATCTGCATCAGAGCCGTGTTTCCAGATGCAGTCGTATTTGGCTCTGTTTCCTCATCGTCAATGTCACAAATGTCACTGACATCATACCAGCATTGACATTGTGTTCACGCCATTTTTGTTGTTTTGTGTTCACATTCAACAGAATTTGCTGCTATTTATTTATTTATTTTTATACAGATAGCTGTCATCGCTTGGTATTTAGTTGAAAGGTGGAAAGTATAAACATTCTTATAGAATCTGTGCATACGTTAATATTCCATTACCACTACATAATGAAACATGTATAAACTTTTTCTCCGCTCACTCCACACATACACACACAAACACACACACACACACACACATAAGCTACAAGTGCAATTTTGGTTGTAAAGTCACTCCTGCAGTGATGGACGGACCCTGAATGCATTTCCCAATTTCCATTTCAAGCTCCAGACAATGCTCCTCTTATATGGCTTCATTAGGAGTCCAGACGCACCATGTGAATGATAATGCACAACCACTTGATATTTAGACGAAGGATTATGACTTATTTGTCTCGTTGTTTTTCCTCAAATGCAGTCGGGTTTGCCATCAAGCAGAAGCATGTGAATTCCAGCTCTGGGGTGAAGTAATGAGGTTAGTGACTGTGGTGAGATGTTTTGAATGCTCCTTGGCCTCAGACTGTCTGGAGGCTCTTTGCACACTAAGCCATGCTTATTTGTAAACAGAACGCTTTGCTGAAGTCCTCCACGCTCACCCTGCAGGCACCGAATAAAGCCACTTTGCACAAAGAGACCATTCTCGCTGCTCCATTAAAGCTCTCTGTACTCTATATTTGCCACGGAGGCACTGATGATTTTTTGGGAACATATTTATGACTTATAAAGCATTGATAAAGATCTGCGAAAGAATAACTTAATGAGCTGGAGTCTTCTCTGATTGTAGCCCCGCCCAGCCCACCAACCGTCGACCAAGTCTGCCTCATGATCTCAGACTTTTGGCTTCCATTCTCCTGTCAACTTTGTCGCATTCACCGACGTGCCAGTGTGTTAACTTTCAGAGCTACCGCCACAGGAAAACATGTTCATTACATTCCCAGCAGGGGGCCCTACGTGGGCTACGTCACCCTGTCATTTGACAGGACGCATGAATGACTCAATGTGCATCTAGATTTGTAATCTGTGACGGCTTAAGAAGAAGAATGGTAGACAATGTCAAGTGAGGCAAAGCTGCCGCGCTTGCAATCTAAACAAAATCTCATTGTTCCCGTTCAGGGGGCTGAGGGATGGGTGGGGGAGACATTCCCTCACTCACCCACCCCCACGCCTTAAGACCCCCAGAGTCTCAGAGTCTCAGTCTGCTGGTCCACCCCAGCCTCCGTAGTCCCCCAGCTCGGAGTGCTGCTGGTGGGGCCGGTAATTAAACAGGACTGCGGCTCCATTGGGGGGAGTCCCTCCATGAAATACACTCCTCCTTCTGGGTCCAGACGGCGGTTGATGAGGGATTATCTGCTGGTAGAGGCATGGCATACTCCCCAGCATAATCTTCAATTAGTTCAGTTCATGGTGATGTTGCGTGGACCTGCCACTACCTTTCCCACGGCTGCTCCACAGACACCACCCCATCATGAATATATGCAAACACACACACACACACACATCTATAAATACAACACAGTCACAGTCATAAATGGTCATGGTTTTATTTTGACAATATAAAAAAAAAAAAAAACCTCTTTCTTCCAAATAGCATTTGATTTAAGGTTACAATGCAATTCAAAAATTAATTTATTAAACAAATCAAATCCTCCTCTTATTAATATAGTAATTTTAATGTTTACTGCCACTATATTATTCCCTTAAATCTCCTACTGTTGAATATATTTGGCGCTGCACAGACAAGAGTGTGTCTGTTAGGTGAATTGATGATAATGTTTTGACCGTGTTTGTGCTCACAGACAGGTGGGAGCTGCTGTGTGTAGCTGAAGCCAAATGATTAGGAAAACTCTAAATCACAAGATACAGTAGGTAGGGATGGACGAGTTACGGTTATTTATAGCCTTTCAACCCAACAAACGGGATAATATTTGGTCTAGACGATGACGGTGACGTGACAGTGTGGGATGAAAAGGTCCTGAGTGTTAATGTGAAAGGAGGGAAATGAAATAGTATATTTAAAACACAACGAAGAACAACAGGAAACGACAAGTTGGACAACAGTCGGACAAACAAAGCTACCTTTGACCTCTCTGAGCCAAAACAACAGCACGTCAACCCTCGACTCAGAAATGATCCGCATTTCATTTTCTCAGTGAGATTAGTTCTTCGTGTCTTCATACTCAGGAAACACCTGGCATTCAGATTTATTCCCATATAATCCTACAGAACTCCAAAAGCATAACCACATAAAAACACGTAACAATTAATCTTTCACTGGGTATCTCAGGTTCGGGGGGGGGGCTTACATGGTAAAGGGAACCATCGTCTGTAATGAATGAGCCAGAGTGCTTATGGAGGAACACAATACTAGTTTGGGTTTATTTTGGAGCGTACCATCTCAACGTGGCACTCGCGAGGATCTAATGCCAAAAGATTGAAACTGTTAAGAAATATGGGGCCGTGCAGTACAGAGGAAACACGATAGGGATCGACAGTATGAGTCCATCTTGTCAATGCAGCGGTTACCCGATCTACTCATTAAACTGCCAAGCGACAGACGGGGGAGGTCGGACAAGTGAAATAAACCACGTCCCCCTTTTTGATTGACTGTTGTTTTCCATGGGAAGTTACCAACAAAATGTCTATGAAAAGTATAAATCACACGAGAACCAAATCAGAGTCTCTTTGTGTCAAATTGTAATGACTTCATATCACTGTACAAACATTTGATTATCAGAACTTAAACGTTATCAGCTGCGTCCCTGACCAGCCACCTGACCAGCCCGCTTATCCCAAATATCTCTGGGCCTGTGCCTTTAGCCTCCTGATAGAAAACGCCAACTGTATTTAGATATGTTAACCAGACATGTGATGTGCATGTGAATGCAATCATGGATCACGCTGGAGCCGCTCGCCGAGAGGAGGCAAACACCCTGCATGTCATTATCATTATTGTTATTATTATTATCATTATCATTATTGCAACGGTCTGTATTTTCTCTTATGAATCAAATAGAAAAGAAATCTAGAAAAAGAACACAATTCCCAACATGCATGCATGGATTGTAGGCCACTTCACTCGGGATTATAACTAAAGATCCCCGGAGGCTCATGTTACAACGTTGGAGACATGAGATGTAAAAAACCGCAGCAACACCCAGATGAAGGTTCAACCGGGTCATTCCAGGTAAAGTAGTCACGTCTAGCACGGCCCAGCACCTTATCCTATTGTTGTTAATATAAGCTGGCCAAGAACATCAGCTAGACCCTGACACAAGGCCAGAAAAGTTTAGAGAAAAACAAGCATGCGACTTTCCTCTGCTTCCCTCTGCCCTGTGACCTGCATTTTAAGGACAAGGCTGAAAGGATGAGCTCCCCTGCTGCCAAGTGTCTGTGGGTTTGTGCACCATAGGTGTGTGTGTGTGTGTGGGTCCTGTTTGTTTTCACTCGGAGCACAGTGATACGCTTTGATAGGCTGGCAGACATGCCTTAACAAGATGTAGGGCAGGCTTTGATAACATACTCATATGAGCTGCCTATTTTCAGTCATGGGACTCTGTGGACTCATTGACCCGAGGCGGAGCAAATCAAAGAAGCGTCGACTGTAAATTCAAATGTCAAAATACATCAAAAAATATCATTTTTGGTACACTTGATACCGACTTAGCAACATTTGTGCTCTTCGAATAACGTGCGGGCTTAAAGAGAAGGAAACCGTATCGTAATCATCTCGCCGCGCCATCTGGATCCTCACCAGCGACCGGACCGAATAGATATTGTATCAATCATTGTCTGTTTTTCAAACGGAGTAACACAACACCACGCCCCACCCCAAATCCACTCTGATGTCAAACGCTCCACGTGCGGGTGCTTTGCAGCTACGTTTGTGAACATGTTTCCAGTCGTTGCATGTCCTCTCCGTGTTTCCGTGCGTCAGGGCACCAGTACATGGAAGTGATTTTTTGCTAATCTTTTCCTCACGTGGCCCCGGCCCCATTGTTTGCGAGGCCATTACTACATTTGATTTGTCAGTGCAGATCACAGATCTTCTCCGTCGTACTTCCAGCTGTCCCGCAACATGTTTGCCCCGCTCAGACTGGCTGCTTGGCATCCGACGTCCCTGATGCGGTCGTCTTACTCAACACGACATGTGTTACTCCTCACATGTTGTCATACGCCGCGGAAAGCAACCATGACAAATGCTGCTCCTCTGTTTACGAAACGACCGCGTTGGCCTCATGCTTCAAACCGCCATTACGATCCACAGTTGACTGCGCTGCACTTGCTTAATCTATTTTGTGGGCATGCGGTGCAATAATTCAAAGGCAGGAGGACATTTAGTGTGCAAAGTCACCATTTTTCAATACTTGCTTTTGCTGTACAAACTTGGGAAAGCAGCTGGAAAGGCATTATTATAATTAATGGTGAGGCTCGTGTATTTATCACAGAGCAACATACACTCTCCCCTTAAATGACCCCGGAGTACTTACAGCATGAAGCAATCAGCACCGGTCACTATGATTACTGTACGCGTGAGACTCCCCCCGCTGCTCCCACAGATAACAAACACGCTCTGCCCGCGTGCGGGGGCAGAACTACCACGTCTCGAATGCCGCGTCGGTCGAGGGTCAGTCAAGGTCGAGGATTATTCAGACCTGAATTACTGTGAACGAAGCACGGAGGATAAAAGACAGCAGGACTGGTTACCAGCGAGGATATGTAATGAAGCAGTATCTGTGGTGAATTGCTCAGCCATCATCATTAGCTGAAATGCAATTACAGCTTCCTCCGCGTCTATCTGTGTGATTGTTTCATATCTTGCATCATCTAAAACGTCCGTCCGTGCAGACAAAGCGTTCTTTCTGACACGGAGCCACACTGGAGATTTTTTGGCTCAGCTCCTTTTTCCTTTTTTTTTGCCTTCACCCTTCCTTTTCCACAAAGCCTGAATCAGCACAATGGGCCCCCGGTGTCACTTTGCAATGACATCATCACGGATCTGACTCGGTGAGCCGGCCCATGCATCACCGACGGAGAGCTGTCTCCCCCAATGACGGAGCCAGAAGGGGCCAGATGGGCGGGAAGTGAATTTGAAACAGCTGAGATGACTCAAGTGAGAGAATCACTGGGCGAAAAAAGTTTTCCTCCTCTGAGATTTAAGGGGAAACAGGCATAATAAATCAAAACGGACAAATGGAGCTTCTTTGTAAAGTTGCTGTGGCTCTTGTACTCGTTTTAACATTCTAAAGGATTCTGGGTTCACATTTTGCTGTTTAGCATTTGTCATCCGTTCGAACGCCGTGTGATAACTTAACATTATGCCATGTAAGAATATTAGTAGACGCTCACACACACACACACACACACACACACACACACACACGCACGCACGCACGCACACGTGATTATTACTTGCTGAACTTCCATATGACCCGTATGATTAGGAGGCAGCTGAAGCAGAAGAGTTTACACGTGCGGCGAGCTTTAGGGTAGAGCGGTTTTGGCTCTTGAGACCGCGCTGCTTAAACAGGCCAAATTGGTCTGGACACAACAGAGAGTGATTGTATGAGGGTAGGATATGAGGTGCACGCCGAGCCAGTATAATTTACTGGGTCACTGCATCTTGATTTTTATCTTTCTCAGAGGCTTTGAAGCATTTCAGGAAAAGATAATCTCATTAATATCAATGTTTTTTCTGGCTAATTGCAACAGGGTGCGTTAAGTTACTTCCCAACGGGTGATGTATGTAAATAAAACGCACCGGAGGAAATTTATTCTCGTCATAACCTCCCACAAGATGACTGACTACACCTTTGTCGGTTCAAATCCCCCACACTCGCTACAATTCTACACAGGGAAAGCGAATACAATGACCTCACTCTTCCACAAGCTGCTCTTGAGCAAACTACTGAAACCCAAATATTCTCATTAGTTCTGTCAGAGAGGTTCCAGTCTCAGCCGTGTCGGTTTGACTGTTAGCAGTGTTACTCCAAAAGTCATGACCCAATGTGATGAAACTCAGAGGAAGGACGGGTCAAAGCCAGAGAAGTATTAAACATGAGTTCTTATCCTCTCAGACTCTGGGCGAGACACAAGTGGAGCATCACAAACTCATCCTCAGCAGCCAAACATTGTTTGAAACGGGAATATTTCACTTTATCTTGCAATAGATATCAGGGTTTTTGACGATACCAGATTTGTCAAGACGAATTTTTGGGACGTGCACCTAAAGTGATGTCATTACACAAACTAAAGTTGCAATAGTCAAAAAATGAAGATGTGTGTCATAGATTTAAGGGATTTATTCACAGGCTGATTTGTGGATTTTGCAGTAATTCAGGGATTTATTAAAAAGAGAGTCTTTGAGTTTTGATAGGTTTTAATGTGAATAAGATCCATTTAAATGAGCTGAAATGTTTCACCATAAAATATATGTAATTATTTTGTTCTATTTTTCTTTTTTCTTAGAGGAGTTTTTCCTTATCTTCATAGAGTGCTAACATTTACACATAGGGTGTTTTTTTTTTTATAGGTTTTTTTTTGTAAGTTTGTTCCAATATTCAACACAAATCTCAATGAAATATAAATCTGGCACATTTATAACGCAACAGACTATTTCTTTGTGCAGTTGGGTCCAGATCCTGATAAAGATCGTGCAGACTAAAATATACAATTGGGCAGAGGGCCCATTCATGGTATTGTTGTACACTAACACACACACACACACACACACCAACTTGCAACAACCACTAATATGTAGCCGATAGAACAGCATCCAAACCGTCTCGCTGTATGTTTAACAGTCAGAGATTGATCAGTGCATTGATCCAACATGTCTGATGTTGCTCAGGCTCCGTGGACCCGTGTGGGTCCTTTTCCCCCCCTTGAACGTGTGATACTGCACTAAATTAAAGTGGGGCTCGGCGCGCTTTCAGAGAGCTTCCTTTAGGCGCCGGTGCAAATGAATGACATTTCCTCACGGGGGAATAATCAGATTGTTTCGTTGGATGTGTGCTTATTATTCATTTGAGTGTAAACGGCTATAGATTCCAGACTTCCTCCTTCAGCTGCCGCCCTATGAGAGGAGACGGCCCTGACACTCCATTCCGGTAGAGATTGGTCAGAGATTGAACAACGGCATCAAACATTTCCACGCATTTGATCTTTAATTGCTTTGTGCTACGCGTTAAAAGCCCCGGCGCGGTGATGCACTGTGACTCGTCGCGGCGGGTACAATGTCCATCTTTGATCAGGTCCTTTTTTTGAATCTTAATAAGGGTTGGGTTACTGTGCAGTGATACGCCTGGTGGGACTCGGAGTGTGGGGTATCCGAGCCAGACGCTGTTTCAATCACGGAGCACGGCTGCAATTGGAGGAGATGTGTTCCTCGGAATCGAGAAAGCGGGGTGAAATCACGAGTCAAGAGGACCTCCACCCCCGAGCTGCACACACTTTCTCCTCTCTCTCTTTCTCTCTCTCTCTCTCTCTCTCTCTCTCTCTCTCTCTCACACATACACGCTGTAGTGTTGGCTGCAGTCAGGACGTGCTAACGAAGTTATTAATGCTATTCATGTGTGTAGTAATGTGCAAGCAGAAAGTGGGCCTCCATTAGCCAGCTGGTAGATCTGTCTCATCTTTAACTCGTGGTGATTACAAGTGAGGGGGACGAGTGACGGAAAGAGTGAGAGAGAGAGAGAGAGAGCTTGCACGAAATTAGAAGCGAGAACCGAGTGATACAGGAAGTCCAAAACGTACAAGATAAAAAGCGAACATCAGTGAGGACTCAGAAGAATGAGTGTGTATGGATTTAAACTGAGGTTAGAGATACTGAACTACAGGAAAACATTCACGCCTCTCGTTGTGAAGTTTGAGAAGCCACAGACCGTCCGGTTTGGTTCGACTCGACGAACGTCTCCGTCTTCTGCTGCTTTTTTCTCACAGCCCTAACGGTGCGAATCTCTCCTGCAAACATGGCAGCAATTAAGATGGCGGAGTGACGAGGGGACAGTCAAACCTCAGCTTCACGCGGGCCTGATCCGCCGGCTCCACGTCTGTCAAGGCCTCCTTCCCCTTCCCTCCCTTCAACGCTTGTGCAACATCCCCCTCTGCTGGGAGTCCACAGCGCTCAGAGCCGAGTCGAACTTCAGTCCACGTTCAGCAGAAAGAGGAAAAGTTGAATGCACACAATGAGTTAAATCCACGATCGGAGCTTCCTTGGGCCAAATAGTTTTTCCTTCTGCTTTGCTCCCCTGTTTCGTCCGTCCTCCTTTACATTTGGCACTCGGGGATACATTACAGGCCTTAAATGGACGTGCAGAGGAGCGCCGTGTGTTTATTGTGTGTCTGTTTCTGTTGTGTTTATTGTTGTGTTTGATTTTAATCCGACCCTGTCAGGCCTGGTGGTTCGTTCGTCCATTCTAGTCTGATTAAACTGACCTGAAAATATAGTAAATGTGAGTAAATAATGATTTTCACACACGATGAAAGCTTTGATGTCATAAAAACAGACGAGCTGTTGAGTTGGTTGAAGTCGAGCGTGCAGCTTTTTGTTCTGCATACTTTGTCTCCATCTACTGGAAAGACTGGGCCGTCTCCTTTCCCATTCATGGCTGTGACAACAACAATAAGAAGACGTTCGACTCCTTCACGACAACCGAACACCGGCAAATTGGACTTTCCGTCAATCCGCTCATCGAGGGAACGTGGGCAGATCTTTCCTGATCTTGGCAGCATTTTTTCCGCCCCGATACCAAATAAAGATGCGCTCATCTGACGAAGCACAAATTTATGAAGATAATACTCCACATTCATAACATGTACATTATATTACAATGCACTAAACACATCCTTTGACATATTGTTGTAATTTATTATAAAATACACAGATGGGAAGTGATTCCCAAAGACATCATCAATCGAACGGATTCCTGATGACAGCGGTCAAGTCTGAATTTCATACAGCGGTGCCAGGATCCAACCACCCATTAACCACCAATATATCCCTCAATATATTTAATCGCTTGGTTATGAATGATTTATCTGTCCGACAGCGTGCGGCGCCAGGCCTGCGCACGTTTGGGAGCCATTATTCTGTTCGGCTAAATGATGATAAAGGAAGGACAAATTTATTGCCCCGTGCACCATTGGTAGCGCAAGAGGAATTGCATTGTCTACGTTAGCTATCTGCCACTTCCTGTGAGCTTCGCCTCGACATCTCTGCCAACATGCGCCTTCCTAGAAACTCCACTAGATTCCAGTAAGTGGTGTTTGACAGCTTTCCTGGGTTTAACGGGAAATTGGGGGTGCAAGATTATAACCTCTGCAAACCGCTGGTCAATGGAAAAGTCCTAATCCGCTCAAAGGCCAACCACTCCCTGGTGGACCGTTGGCTCCAGGAGATACGGAGGTGGCCCATTTGACCAAAAACAAATAAATTCTGCGAAGAATACAAAAAAATAGACAGCAGAGCAGCATTTGAGGAATATTTTGCTCTGTGTTTTCATTCGTACGGTCACTGCCAACGTTGTGTTGCAGCTGAGTTGCCTGAGAAAAGTCGGAGCTTCACCCCACTTTCTCCAAACGTCAGCACGATCGGAGGGCGTTGCTGAGCCGCGCCAACGCGATCCGTACAAAGGCCTTTCACGGCGCCGCCTCATCGCGCTTGCACGATGACGTCGGCCTCTCACCGCACGCTGAGGACCATGTTTTGACGCTGCGTCGTCAGGAGGCAGCCTGAGTGAATAACGGGCTTCATAATACGACCGAAAATGTCATTGTCATGCTGGTGGCAGCTGAGGTAACGGCTACAGGCTCCCCCCCTCTCTGTGTGTGTGTGTGTGCGTGCGTGTGTGTGTACTGCTGTCATCTCCAACCAGACCGAAGGACGAACCGAGGAGGAAGCGAGAGAAAAAGAAGACAGGAGGAACCCCGACGAGCAGCCACAGTCAAATCCCAATCAAACACTAACGCGTCCCTTGACCTCCACTGTCAAACGGCCCAGAATGCCCTCTGCTTGCCGTTCCACGAAGCTGAGTTTGCTGGCAGGGACGCGTTTGGACTTGGCAACGCCGGCCGTCACCCTCACGTCTCCGGGGAAACTTCTTCTGCTTCCTCTGCACGCCGAAGGGAAACTTGAGGGCAGACACCCAGACCGACAGACAGACAAACCACAGGCAGCCCAGCGCTGGAGAGTTGAAATAGCAGTCACTTGTCACAGGAAGTCGTTGCTCACTGCGATGCTTCGCTGCTCAGACACAACAAAGTGGGCTTTCTCAGACACAAACACACAGAGAGACGAGAGTGGGGTTAACGCCGGGCCAAGAGCAGGATGAGAGTTGAAATAGGGTGTGTTTACTGTGAATGCAAATTGTGTGGGATTCAAAGCCTTGGGCTGCTTGGAAAAGAGATGATGCTGGAGTAAACAATGTAATATATTCATGGGGAGTTCATTTTCATTGAGATTTAGGGGGAAAAAGGCGCACACACGGTCCTCCGCTGCGTGTGAGAGTGTGTGTGTGAGGTCTGTTTCTTTTGTCCGTATCACTTCATCAATCATCGTTTGTTGTTGTTGATCATTTCAATGATTGTCACCGTGACCCCCCCTGACCCCGTTTCCCTTGTATTTCCTCTTTTGTCCGCCTCGGTCTGAGCTCGATGAGAACCTCCGCGGCCTAACTGAGATGTCAGATTACTGTTTTGAAGTCAAACAGGCAAACAAGCAGTGTGTGCGTGTGTATGAGTGTCTGCATGTGTGTGTGTGTGTATGTGTGTGTGTGTGTGTGTGTAAAGGATCCATCTAAACATTCCTTTGTGTACGTGAGGCCCCGGTAAGGTTCAGTGTGCCGCTGACACAACAAAGGGAACCTGTGTTTGACAAGCAGCCTGATGCCAGAGCCAAGCTGATGCTGCCAGACAGACCCAGGACGCTGCGAACCCACCCGAGGCCTCAAAGGCACCACACACACACACACACACACACACACACCGGGACACAGATACAGACCTGTACCGGGAGATATCTGATAGGTCATTTACATACTGTATACATGAAGGTACTCTCAGGTTCAGGATTGATTACTGGCAAAGGCATCAACACTTTTTTTTGGTATGTCTAGGCACAGTAGAGAGAAACACAGGTTGGAATCGAACCTGCGCTCTACCAGATGATCCACCGGTAAAATGTCTCGGGCCCTGAGCTGGGAGGGGGTCAGATGAGGGCGGCCGAGTGCTGAATTGGCTCCTTGGCCACTATGATGCAGGCTAATCATTATTATAATGAGTCACCTGACCTTGCTGGCTAACTTGCTACCTGCTTGAGGCACAAACTGAATAACATGTACGGTAGGTGTCCAGTCCGCTGTGGCAATTTAAGTCTTGCACAGGAGAGAGGGAGGAATAAGATGTAAAAAAATAAAATGAATGAGGCCCTCCCACTAAGATTCACAACACATGGGAACCTGCAGCTGCTACCAAACTGATGAATGTGTCTTTAAATAAAAGCACACACTCTGTCTTTGCATTAGTGATCTGTTGAAATGTGGGAGATTCAAATGTATATTTTCAATTATCATCCAGCAGGAAGACAGAAAGGAAGAGAAATTAAACTCAATGGCAGCTCACGTTAAAATGCCGTCTCTGTTCAGACATAATCCAAATGTTAATTCAGCGTGTAAATGCAGGTTTAAATGCGATCTGTACATCTCGGATGCATCTGTGAATCTGTTACTTTGAATTGGGAGTTATCTGTCAGCTGGTACCTGCAGCTGGAACGTGGAGAGCCCACGCTGAGAGACGTTATTGGATCTGTTTAGAAGCAGAAGCTTGTCTAATGATGCAAAACAGGAAACTGATAAGGAAACTTTTTTGCAGCAAGGTGTGAATGCAAATCACCATCGAGACGTCACGAGACCGAGATCACAATTTTTCACCAAAAGCAGGCCTGTATGTAAATATTTCTGTGATGTTTCAAATTTCAAAGAGAACACACACACGCAGGTCAGGCGCTGAATGGGTCCGCTATTATTACGATGTGACAACAAAGCGAAAAACCCTCGCATTCCACGAAGTCTTGGCATGAATCACGCGCAATTTGACGGATGATCGGCCGGGCTAATTGCCCCCTTATATCAAAAGCGATCTCGACAGAATATCAATTCACTTCGGCGCTCCTGAAAAAAAGCAGCGCTATAAGAAAACGTTTTTGTGCCATTTTGACGTACCGCAGTCTATCAGGCCATTATTAGCCCTCACTGGAGCTGCCAAGCCATTAGAGAGCCGAGCGAATGCTGCAGATGGCCTTTACATATTACACACTGGGTGTTTGATGTTAGAATGGTATATAAAAAGACATGCTGACGGTGCCAAAACAGGAAAGCCACATTCTTACATCCTCACATATCAATCCATTGGTATAGAAACCTCAATCTAAATGCAATGCTGAAGATAAACAGCATGGCTGGATTGAGGGGAATGGCATATGCAGAGATGAAGTGCACGGAGAATAACCACAGAAGGGTTTTTTTCGACGTATTAGACATTTGGCTACATCGTGAATGAGACTAAGTTTACAGTTCTTAAATTTACATTGTGAATAGTCCACTGATAAATCAATCCAAAGTCCAATTGTTGGAGTAATCGGAATTTACAGGGTTCATTGAATGCATCGTGTACGTCGTGTCATTTCGGAACAACAGAGACGTTTTGCTGTTTTGAAAATAGAAACGTCTTTTGTTGATACTGGTGGGTGTTCACTCTCCAGTTCTGTGTTTGCCCTCCTTTTTATTAAGCACTATATCACCCAGCTGAAGGCAGAAAGTGCAGAGCGCAGCCCTCCGCTCCGCCGCCGTGAACCGGCTCCTCTCCGACACTTTGTTGGTAAAGCATTCGTCTTTGTGACTGCCATTGTTCTGGATATGAAAGAGCACACGTCTAGTCTCTCCGTGACCCTGATTGGAATGCCAAAATATTATCAACGGGCAAAGGAGAAAACAGGAGGCAAATATACTCTATCAGGTACATTTCTCAAATTCTGCTTGATTTCTCAATGAACTTGGCCGTTGTTTTCTGTGTACATCCTGAGGCCAAGCCTTCAACGTGTGTGTGTGTGTGTGTGTGTGTGTGTGCGTCTTCACAAAAGCAGGCCTCGGAGCGTGGTTGAATGGCAAGGGGACGGAAACACACGCTGTTTGAACTAGGTGCAGTGCAAACACAGACAGTGCACGGGTCATTGTGCGAGACAGCGACGAGAATCGGCGGCCCGCTCGCACGGCAAACACTCCCAGCTGTTCAGAATGGGATCCGCGTGCGTGTGTGTGCGCCCCGTGCGCGTGTCCGTGAGCCGGTGCATGTCCATAGCTGCGGTCAGATACAAATATGGAGCCACACCTTAAGTCAACGCTCTCTGTTTAGCTTTCACAGGTATGTAAACTCTTACGGCAAAGCATGCATTTGATGTGTCCGCAAAGTTTGCCCAAAAGGGAAGGAAAGTTAATGCCTAATTCAGCTTTGCAATGTTATCTCATCCATATACCTGGCTGTTGGAGCACGACAGGCTTCGATGGGCCCAACGTTCACTAATAGCTCTCTGCCGGCCGAACTAATGCAGCAGAATCAGGACAGATAGTTTTTTAAAAGTGTGAGAAGAAAAGTGAAAAACGCTAAGAAAGCAACGTCAAACTTTATCGCAACTTATCGAGGGTTTTTTTTTCTAGGAATTATCCAGTTAATTTGCTGTTTCTGGAGATGCGGCATACTGTGATATATATACTGTATATACTGTACTGTACTGATATGTATATATATATACACTATACTGTATACTGTACTGTACTGTATATATATATCACATATTGATATGGATGCTTTTCTTCTGTCCTCCAGATGATCACAGGGAGGCAGAGACTAGGCCTGCTCGGTCTGGGGCCTTCCTACAGACACAGGCCACATGTCTGTCACATTTTACTGTCAGCGTAAATGCTCGGATCAGCTTTTTCCGTTAATGGCGATCGTTATTTTTGTTTTGTCATTTGGTGTCGAAATTCCCGTGCGCGTTGATTTAGGGATTCTCTCGCGTCCCCGTCCGAATCCGAACTGGACTCCAGCTGCGAGAATATGAAAAGACGAGCCTGCGAACGCTTAATTGTTTCCACCGTGCGCTGCGTGTCTCCAGAACACAACAGACAGATTCATTCGTGGATGTCCCGTCCACAAACCGTGGCACAATTTCCTGGTTTCCATCTGATTTCAATTCTTGTATCCTCTTAAAAAAGCAGTTTGTCACAGCATCGAATCATTCTGGGGGACGGGGAGTTTTTAGGAACGGCTCTTAATGAGGGATTTCAGGGATTTGGTGCAGATGTACGGCCCTGTAGGTGGACACAGAGCAGCACGTTTGTGTGTTATTTTATGGACATATGGACTTATCATATTTATATTATATTCCATTATAATGAACGTGATCCAGTTCGAGTTCCGTCCTCACGTGGACTCGGTTCGCTACGTTGGCTGAAAACTCGTCCGAGCAACAATCAGCTGTAATCTATCCTCAGATTAACGTGCATCTGACTGTATTCACTGAAGGAACGCACTGAAAGTAAAACACACGCTGCCACCGAAAGAAGCACCAGAGTTTATCCTTGCAGAACCACCATGAGAGCAGATTACGTGGTGCACATTCACACACAGATACACGTAATCCGGACCCAGACAGACGGCACAGTAGCAGTATGTTAATCTCAGCCGTCCTTAGGCCTCTCCCACTTGTAACTGGACTCTTTTCTTTCCTCTCTGAGCCGTTTCATTCATTTTACCGTGTGTGCTCTCGAACAGAGCTGCAGCTTTGGCGTGGCGTCCCGGACTGTCAGATTTGGGGTAAACTGAGCTCGCCTCCCTGCTCCGTCTCGGAGCCCTGGCCTGATCAGGAAAGCACCCATGACAGTTTGGCTGGCGGCCTTGCTAAGAAGTGAGTCCTGTTTAAAACAGCAACATTGCAAATTAGTTTTTGAGGGTTTTAACATGAGAGAAAAAAACACCG
Source organism: Brotula barbata (assembly GCA_900303265.1). Classification (NCBI taxonomy): domain Eukaryota; kingdom Metazoa; phylum Chordata; class Actinopteri; order Ophidiiformes; family Ophidiidae; genus Brotula; species Brotula barbata. Next base: position 39,924 of record OMNV01018427.1, read on the forward strand.
GAATCCCTTTGAGTTTCAATTGAAACTTTAGACGAGCTCCCGATGTGGCATTGGACACCGGTGAGCGGGGCCAACCCTCAGAAAACCTGCTTTCCATCGATAGGGCCCGGGCGGCATTTCAGCCCGAGCTAATCATCCAGCGAAAAGAGAGAGAGGATACACGTGGACCCAGCATGGCGGATCAAACACACACGCACACACACACACACACACACACATACACAAATGAGCCTCTTCGGAGCTTTATTATCAGACAAGAATGTAAGCAATTACTCACGCCACACCAACGCTCCCGGTACACAGCTGGGACCGAGGAGAGAGAGGAAAAGGTCAAACCCATTGGTCAGCGCGGACGGACCACAGGGGTTAACGCCTCTGACCTCTGAGAGGAGGCTGTAGGAGGTGACGTCCAATGTCCCGGTCAGAGAGGTCACGTTCTCTCTGTGAATCCTCTCACACACACGCACACGGCTACGTCACGCTCAGCGTTCGGCCAGGCTAATTCTCAGCTGAGTTAATTGAAGGAAGTGTTACGATGAAAGAAGAACAGAGAGTTACAAGGAGACGGCTGACGGAGACGGGGACTTTTGGGAGCACGTACGAGCCGTTTTCCCCCCTCTTGCTAGGGGCCCAGTGTAGATGTGGTGGACCCGGCCCCAGACGCCACTCCATGGTTTGGCACGCGCCGCGTTTCATCCCTCTCTCTGTTCGGAGCTGAACCGGCTCCCATGCAAACACACGGGCAGCCGGTGGCTTTTCTTATTTAGTTGTCGGTCAAGAGCACTTAATAATATTCAAAAAGACAGTGCGACATATCATCTCGTGGTTGCCAAAATACAATCCTCCCCTCTCCGCCCCCCTCCGCTCGGCCATTTTTTTTCCCCTCCACAAACTGTAGATGAAAAGCAACAGATACACAACGGTGAAAAAGCGGCCTGACAGTTATTAATGAAAGCCTGAGAAGGGCACGAGTACAGAGGAAGGAGGGTAACGACCGCTCTCCGGGAGACCCCCAGAAGAAATATTTCACATAAAATTGCCGGCAATACGGCATAAAGTAGTGAAGGAGTGATGTGGTGAATGACTTACGCAGACTGATATGTTCGCACTGACCCAAATGCTCTCATCCCTGCCTCAGCTTTTTGAAGTTAAATAAACACCGTGTCACAAGATCCTCCACATACCACCCAAGTGCTACACTGTGTGTGTGTGTCTGTGTGTGTGTGTGTGTGAGAGAGAGTCTCTGTGTGTCCCGCAGCGCTCGCGTCTACGGTTTGATTTGCGAGCGTGCCTGCCCGTACGCACGCGTGTTAGCGTGGCCTAAGTACGAATGCGAAGTGCGCGCACGCGTGTGTGCGATGCGTGTCTGTAATGACAATGGCGGGTGACAAATAGCGCTGACGCACATTGTCCCCGGTCTCGATCCGGTTTTAATAAAAAAGTGTCGCTCCTTTGAACATTTTTAATTAAACTACACAGGACCATCCCCACCCAGGCTTCCACCATGAGCTATGTACAATTCAAGACAAACAAGAACATCTTTTACAGGGCAGACATCAAATGCGTGTCTTTTTATGTCACCCTGGGCCTGCATGTTGACTTTCATTATTTCTAAAAATCCAGCTGGAATTTTGATGGGCATGTTTTGAAGGAAAAGGCCTCGAAACCACAACGCAGGGGTGTCTTGAAACAAAGGTCTCTGCGGTTTCTCGTGGTCAACAACAGCCCGGCAGTCTCAGCGCTCACACGGCTCATGTCTATAATTTTAGTTTATGTCATCATTATTACAACGCGTTAGTCATTTTTCTCCGTCGAGGACTTAGTATCGGGGTCGTAAAAAAATTGAGAGATGACCCGCTGGTTCCGACTCGGTTATTTTTTTCCGTTCTAATTCGAGAGCGGGACAATAAAGATGTTTACCGGACGCACGAGGCCGAGTTCAGGCGTCGAGCGAGAACGGGTCGGCTCCCGATTCGTTCAACAAATTCAAAATGGACACGGGCCTCATGGTGTCTCACGGACCGCTGATCGGAATCGGTTTCCATAAAAACACTTCATCTAAATGTGATTACAGAATAACAAAGGACTGCTTCCCTTGGAGACTACTGTTCTGTAACACCTTCTTTCCACTAGAGGGAGTCTCCTCAGTCCAGGATTTGCTCCCATAGGAGTTGAATCACTGTTCTGAACATCTGCACAGAATCCACATCAGCCTCACTGAAGGCCTCGGCAATAATTTATGTTGTGTTTACTCTGTTTTGTTCGTGGCTTACAGTGCTCATCAAAGTGACAGACAGACCCTCGCCGACACATATGTCCCACCTCCCCCCGCCTCATTATTATTAGTCATTATTAGTCATACAATGGTAATTTTGCTTCCAAACAGCTGCAAAACCGGTCCTCCTCTGCTCCACTTTATGGGTCCCATTGTTGTGGTGGCTATAAAGAGAAGCACATTTTGTGGGGACAGTGCCCCAAGTTGCAACCTACAAGCATCAGCCTATAAAAGGACACTTCTCTCCATTCCTCTTAGTTTTCTGTACAACAACTACACGTGTTGAGCTCAGTCCGGAGGCCCATCCCATTCCCTGCATATCCACGCTGGAACAAGAGAAAGAGGAGGAGGAGGAGAAGGAGGAGGAGGAGGCGTGTAGCCCTTTTGTTACCTGTACTGGAGTACCTGGTCGTTCTAAGCAGTTGCCTGGACTGAAATGAGGATGTCGTCAAAGAACAGAAACACCAATGCGTCAAACCAAACCAAACCCAGCAGGTTGCCAGGGCAACGTATGTGATTTCTTTTTTTAGATATCTTTTTTTTTTTTTTACCTGCAAGGTACAGCAGCAAATGGGAGCAGTTATTTAGGCTGCACCGTGCACGTAAGGACGAATAGGAGGCACTTCCTCCAAGAACTCAGTCACCTCTCAGGTCCGACCCTCTCTCGAGTTTCACTTTGGACTTCTTACCCAGCGTCCAGGCCTTCATCAGCATCTCACCTGTACTGCTGGACCATGGAGTTCACACGGTCGAAGACCCCCAAAGCGCTCCAACTTGACGTCGCGGAAAACAGGCGGTATACGTGCATCTGGAAGGGTTAGGAGGGCTGCCAATGTGAACGGAACGACACTTCGTGTAACAGTGCATGGCATGTGCGCCAAGTGATCACGACCATGCACGGACCCCTCCGAAAGTGGACCTTCTACGTGTTCCTGTGTTTTGGCGTCATATACCTCCGACTTGGGTGAGTTTTGTAATTATTCCTACCCGTGCGTAAAAACTTTCCAAAAAACCAGGATATCACAACACGCACCGCGGCTTCACAGGTGAGACCCATCTGCCCTCTGGACTTAAAGAAGTCAGCGCAAAGTATTTAAAAAAACTCAGAACACTTTCAGCAGGTGTAACAATGCCAGCGACTCTCCTGTCCAAGAGCGTACAACTGCGTCGCGCGTAAAAGTGCGTGATCGTATGTCACAGCAGAACACAACCCGTCCGCTCGGTGCCTTATTTCCTTCACCTCATGAGACTCCGGCTGCTTTGTCGCTGCGGATCATTTGAGCCGCTGTCTCCGCTGCAGATCCAGCTCACCCCTGCATACCTTCATTAATAGCGGCAGGCTGAGTTGCATTTCCACATTCCATTGCCCAGACGGTTTTTTTTTCTCCCTTCCTTTACCTGTTTTGCAATACCTCACCTAGATGCATAAACACAGAAGGACTCACATCCCCTCCTCCTTTGAACCCCCACACGGGGTTTGTTGTTGTTTTTACACTGTAGTATTTGAGTATTAAACGTTAGTGTGAAAGGTCCAGTGATTCGCATGGTGACAGGGAAAGGCGTATTATTGTGCTGCTGTCACTCACACACGGTACAAAGGCTCCTGGGGGCCCGCTGAAAAGTACAAACAGGGAAGAAGTGAGGAGTCAATGAACATATTTAAACATGAAAACCGTGCAGAGGCCCCGGATGATGAGTTTTATACAGTTAGAAAACAGTCAGCGCTCCTCCCTGAGAGAGAGACAGAGAGAGAGACAGAGGGAGAGAGAGAGAGAGAGAGAGAGAGACAGAGAGAGAGAGAGAGAGAGAGAGAGCCTTCTAGGTCCTCAGGTACTCGTATCGTGTGACAGTAGCTCCGATGTGCCGGAGGGGAGGTCACCTATGTGTTTATGGAGCCCAAAGTTTGCTCATCCCTTCCATCCCCAGTTTGACTCCTGGAAATCTGTCATGGTGTCCTCTTTATTTTCACTGACTGAGCCTGCGGGTGGTGAGTGAGGATCCACAATCTCTCCACACACTCAGCTCAGCTCCTACAGTGAGGATCCCAACGTTTGTGTGTGTGTTTTTTTTTCAATTCTAAACCCCGGCAAAAAAAAAAAGAGTTTTTTTCCCCCTCGGTGCAATTTTCTGTATTATTCTAAGGATTATTCTAAGGATCTTTACGTTGCCATGGGAGATACAGAATCACCGTATCGTTACTGACTGTATATATACAGTATATATAAACGTTAATATGTTAGGAAAGCTACGGCGAAAACAACTTGTTGATTCCAAAGACGTCGGCGTGGTTTTATTAGTCGTGATCAATTTTTTTGCGCATTGAGG
>OMNV01018430.1:2983-15266 GCA_900303265.1 Brotula barbata
TTATTTAAGGTCGTCCTGACAGATGTGTTTGATTTGCCCCACGTGCCTGCAGACCAAACTCACCGCGAAGTTCATTCATCAAACTCAGATCTTATCAGCGTCAGGTTCTGATGTCGAACCCTTTGCCCACACGTCGATCGGTCCGCAGCACGGCGCTCGCGGTCCGATGGCGGTCCGATCGCTGAATCGAATCGAATATCCGAGCCTTCCGGCGGCTCATTTGTAAACCCGACCACTGATGGGGCTCCACCTCCGGCGTTCCCTCTCCAACCCCTTCCATAATTCTGACATCATTAGATCTTTGTGGGGGTAAAGCTACATCCAGGCTTAAGGATCCTACAGTTTCACAGCTGCCTAAATAATACAACAGCTGACCCTGAAGGCAGATCATCCACTCATCCGGTCCATCTATATTCCAACTCTCACCTCTGGAAATGAGCACTGGAATGACAGAATGAGACTGTGGATGTGAGCGTATGAATCGACTTTCCTCCGTGAGGCGTCGGACCAAACAAGATGTCTCCAAGACTCCTACCGCGGGAGGCGATCCAGGCACGTTGAACTCCGGGGGGGGGACGTTGGGGCAGACCCAGAACAGGCTGGAGGCTTTATACATCCCATCTGTCCTGGAATTCCCCTGGAGGAGTTGGACCAGGAGGGGACCAGCTGAGCTTGCTCTGCTTCGAATGCCGTCTGTGCACGCCAGGCTAAACCCAAGGCTGTGGACGCGTTGATGGATGTTTCCTGCAATTGTATGCGTTGTTTACATTTAACACATTGCACAAAAGAGCACAGACAATGTGCACAAGCGGGCGTCAGCGAGTGAAAGTCACTGCACGGTGGGCGACATGGACTCAAACAAGGAGCGATTCCTCGTCGGTCAAGTAGTGTGTGTGTGGCAGAAAATGCACAGTTTTGGAGGATTTCTATTATTTTGTGCGTTTCTATTTTATCTCAGTCTTTTGCTCCGTAGCGTCACGTCCTCCTCTTGAAATATTAGCTGCTACGTTGCAAAATAGAGGGCAAAAAACTCACAGCTTTTAGTCTTTGAGTTTTCCTCATTGTGGAATATTTTTGACAGTTTTGAATGATTTGCTGTGCACGTGGGATGCCGGAGTTTCTCCTTGATATCATATCTGAAAGCTGCGGTCCTCCCAAAGGCTCAGGCTACTCTAAACGCCATCTCAGATTAAACTTCCCTCTATAATCCAACATCCTTACTGTAAAGTTTCTTTTCTTTTTGCTGGATATCCAGACAGTCGGCATTTGCAGGCACGCTCATTAGCCGGATCAGATCGTTTGAAAAGGCTCCGAATTGTGTCTGTTTGATTTCCGACCAAAGCGGTACCTGTAATTAAAAAGGAAAGAGGACATTTAAGCAGCAGAAGTAATCTCCAAATTGCACGGCCGTTACAGGGAGCTGAGACTTCTGAGTAACTTCCGGGCTTTTTAGCATACATTATTAATTTGGTTTTTCTCCAAAAAAAAAAGAGACACAGTATAAAGCCTTTCAGACCGATGTGGAATTTATGCACCTAATTCAGAAGTCGTGTCGAAATTTAATGGGAAAGTTAGTCACCCAGTCTTAACACTTGTCAACAGGGCAACAAAACAGCAACATCAAAAAGCCTTTTTGCGTCGGCGAACAATCAATCACCCAAAAGTTTGCCAGTGGGAAGGAGAAGTTTCAGGCAGCTTAATTAACACCTGCCGTCTGCTTTTTCTGGCCCTTATTGAGTAGTTAAATGTGTATTTTCTTCAGGTAATATTTAATTTACGTGATATCCGAAAAAGCATTCAAATCCTTTACTTCATGGAAAAGTATCCTGAATGCAATGAAACTTTCCATGTACTTTATATACAGTGTTTAATAACACGTTAGCAGTACAGTATACCCAAGTATTCAAATACCGTGTTTCCACTGAAGGGGGCTTATTATGTAAAACCATTTATAAGTTGGCCTGTTGGTATTTTTGGAGAGACGCTTCCGAAGTCCTCCTCCCACACAGAAAATAAAAACAACAACAACAAAAAGAATCAGTATCATGGCTCATTTGCATACTATTTGCATATTGACCCACCCACACATACATCTCGCCGAGAACAAGGAGAGACAAACCTGAAAAATCTGGGTTTGACACGGATTTTCTATGCATAAACATCACAAGATGTATTTACACACATCATGGAACTGTACGAGGTACAGTTGCTGACTTAAAAAAAAGGTAGAATATGGTTTGCTTTTGCCATCACAGCATATTTAGATCAAAAGTAAACCTGCAATTACATTTTTGACAGTAATGAATCCCATCAATAATCAATTTTGACCAGATGAAAGTGGAAACTCTCTGGTAAAGTGGTCGGGGCATCACGAGTCCACCTCAGCGTGAAGCTGTGACATATTTTAGTGAGCTCCGTCGAGAGTCTGCATTTTATCTCCTTCAGCTGCCAGGGAGGAAGAAAGAGTTGGGTAAAGAATTACAGGATGAGTCGTCTATCGCTGTGACAGGATCCCGTCACGGTCCCGATAAGGAAATCCTATTGGAAGGAAACGCAAACTCAGGACTTTCAGCATGAGCCATTAAGTGCAGGGGTCAGACGGGGGGCAGGGAGGGATCAGACTAACCCATGTTGGCCTTCATGTACGTACATGCTGACTGCACGATGACACTGACGTGATCGCCCTTAGATTTGTGCTTTTTTTTCCTCTCGCAACATCAAAGAGTGGTAGCGGTATGAACAAAAACTCCCATAATGCCATGTGGAATACAGCAGCAGGGTGATCAAACAAATCGTCCTTATCATGTCAGGAGTGCACATCCTTAACCCCAGGTAACCTCCACTGGACCAAATATAACAGGGGGTATCATGGGAAACATCTATATTAAAAAATCATACGCAAAACATGCAGAAGACAGAGAATTTTATGGATTTTCAGGTGAATTTTTGGTGATGTTGCAGCGTTGTGAAAAATCCTATAATGAATTTAAAAAACAAGAAAAGGTCAAATGATCAATGATAGAATACTCGTGTCAAAAATTCGTTCCTTTTGAAGAAGAGTGTTTCAGTCACGATTTAATGGCAGCACTACTTAGTGTAACAAAAAAAAATGTATGAGATGGATTCGTTTTTTTTTGTTCTCTTTACATGAATGGGAAAATGAATCCAATCAAATCTGATAAATGTAATTTATTTCTCTTTAGGTTCATTGAATTAACGGGCTTTCCAGTCGTCAATGAAAAAGAAAATTGTCTTTTGATTCTGATAGAAAAGCAAAATAAGTTTTGATGTATGCTTGTGTTGGATATTATGACCAACTGATGTAGAAACAATTCATTAGAGTGTGATGGGAGCAGAATTTGAGACCGCAAAGGTCCGTGACTTCTCGTGCTTCATGTCTTGAGTTTGGCGCGATGGATGTTTCCAGAAGCATCGCTGATTTTGCGTGGGCGCGAGAGGAGATTTTCTGCATTTTAATTAGAGAAATATAAGTTAGATGCTAAACAGAAAGTAACAGAAAAATCTATGCCTGCGAGGAGATGAAACATGGGTGAAAAACTGTGGAAACATCTCAGGCTCAAAATAGAAAGAAGTCAAGCGAAGGGAGCGGTACAGCTGCCACGCTCACTCATCTTCAGTTCACGCACAGATTTCAAGAACATTTAGAAACCTGAACTTGGAATCTCAATATCATTGCACGAGAAAAGCAAATCATATTCATATTTTACTATTTTACTTAAACATTTGTGTCTGTTTTGCGTACCTCTGGCAGAGGAAACACGACCTCAGTCACTGGTGCATGGACCTGATGAATACTTCCGTGTCAAACGACGTCAACGTCACTGACCTCATACTTCTTCTGTGCGTCCTTTACGTTAGTGAGGCGTTACATCAAAACGTCCACTAGAGGGCAGTTGAGAGTCAAAGGTTTCTGACAACAACAAACATGGCGACGGTGGCGGATATCCTGATTATGTACATGTTAAAAGATAAAGAGGCAAAAGCGGAGGCACCGCTATAGACGGCTTTGGTCTGTGAGGTCATTAAATACATCGCTACGTGTGGACGAAGAATTCCTCCTCAAAAAAGTTCCGCCATTTTTTTTCCAACTTCTTCTTCGTCGTGTCTCGCTGGTCTCGCGCGAACTTTCGGCCACTTTGCTCGACATTGCCCTCCACGGTCAGCGGTGGTACTGCTCCGTTTCGCTTTGATCTTTGAGACAACGTGCATAAATTCGGACAAAATGAACGCAGAGAACGGACTGAAGGCTCCGTGTACGTATTTAACATCGAACACGAATGAGTCTTTATACAGAGATTTTTTCAAAGTGTTTCCAGGTCATTTACACACGTGACAAAACTTCAGCACTACACAACCACAGCTGATGCAGTGGATGGAATCGAGGACAATGTTGTCTTTGTTTTCTACTGTGTTTTTTGTGAGAGAAAGTAATCAGGATGAGAAAACTGCAAACTTTACAAAGGAAATTGCAAATGGGAGACAGAGCGACAGCTTTTTGGTGTAAATTGCAGCGCTCAATGATGAGCTCGAGCAACAAATTCCAGGGAGGAAGAGCACAAGAATGGGCTGGTGAAGTGTGTGTCTGACCAATCAACGATACACACACACATACACACACCCCTCATCTCCCTCTTGTTTCCCTGGCAACCCCCAGGTGAACTTCTCCACCACAGAATGTTTCTGCCATAGATATATGTGGCTGTCACGAATACTCTCAGCATCAACATGTGCTTTTGTGAAAATTGAAATTTAAAGGGCGACTAAAATTTGTTCTGACTTAAAACAAACAGTCTTGCCACTCATTTCACATTTCACAGAAAATATGCCTAAAGGATACAATATTAGTGCATTAAGCAGTACTGGCCGTATTCACTCACTGCATCAAAACTGCACCAAATAAAACACAAAAGACCAAAATATTCAAGTTTCACTGCAGAAATAATGTTCAGAGATGTATGTGTGTTGCATGTTTTCTCTGGGTTTGTGTGTGTTTGCTCCAAGTCTGTACATGCGTGTTAGGTTAATCACCCCTTTCAGTGCCTTTGACCAAGGCACTAGGCCAGGGGTCTGCAACATTTAGAGCCATTTATAGACAAATGAAAAAAATGTGTCTGGAGCTGAAAGCCTCATAATGCAGGTAACACAGCCTGTTAAGTCTGAATGTTCCAATCAGCATCACTAATATCTCTAAATGAGCATCCATTCATGTTTTGGTCAGATTGGTCCCAGCAGCAGGATCAGCACCATGGAGAGCGACACAGCATTTACCTCATGACATGTGGCTACTCTGCATTGGGCTATTTAGGATTATTTGGTCCTTCAAGTCAGCATTTCAATTACAATAAAACTAGGTTTTATTGCACTTATTAAATTCCAACTAATTATAAAGAAAACAGTTTACAGTTTTTGTTATTTTTATTGGAGGAAGCCATTACCAACCGAACAAAATAAAGCTGTTGGAATTCATTGGAAATATACTTTGAGTCCTTGCTGCTTTTGTGCAAATGAATGAAATAAAAAGTTGCCTACTTTGAGAGTAAACAAAACATAGAAGACCAATTGCTTTAAAATAGTGCAAATTGAAAAAAAAGGCCAGCTTCAAGTCAAGTTCTACAACAGCGTATTAGGGCCACTATAGGTTAAAAACAATACAGAGCCAAATTCCCTGAGATTATAAAGTGGCAAAATTGAACAAAAAACAACCTGGAGAAATGGCATTCACACACACACACACACACACACACACACACCACTGAAAGCACACAAATACTACTAAGAGCTGAGCATATGATTACACATGTACAAAGTCTTTTTAGTCATGCGTGCGTGGGCTGTCAGTGGTGTGTGTATACGTGTGTGATTGACAGTTTTTTGTTTTGTACGACACGTCTACGTGAGTGAAATGTAAAAATATATATATGTTTGGTATATAGATTTACAATTGGAGAACATAAGAATCACATTGTTGAAATTAAGAAATAATAAGTTATTCATTTCCAATTTTTATGCGCTATCTCTCTAACTATCTAACCCGGTCAGGAAAAGGGAGGCCAGAACAACTAATCCTCTTTGCTGACTGGACTGCACGTGTAGCTCTGAGAGACAAACGCACAATCCAGACGAGGATATCCAAGTCAGAATATTATTTTCATCTATTTCAGAAAACCGTACAAAATCCCACTAAATTCTTTAAACAGATTCATCATTGTCATGTTCCAACTGCACTTCCAGGCCTCCCTGAACACATTTTGGCTGGCTCATCTTAAATTAACTGCGGGGATGACATTGTTGTGAACTTACAAGCAGCAGGGTCTCCGAGCTCTAATATCAGCTTTGTGACACCACTCTCCTCCGCCGACTCACCTAAGGACAAATTTCTTACTAAACCCATTTCTAGTGAGGAGATCGGTGAAGCTGTGAAAGATATAGATCCCAAAAACATTGTGCAGACCCGACAACCTGGATTTTTATCTTCTAAAGCTTGCAGCTGATTATACTGCTGATCTTTGTTCATATTTTTAATCAGAGCCTCCAGACTAACTCGGTCCCCAAAACCTGGACAGCGGCCTACGTTCTGCCCTTATTGAAGCCGACGTGTGACACAGGACAGCTTGCATGATGAGTGTGTGAGGAGATGAGTGTGGAAAGTTGAACATCATGGAAAATTTGTGTTTAATTGTGATTTTAAATAGACAAAAACAAGAAATTTACCTAATTGCCAAAAGTGTTATAATGTTTACTCCATTAATATTTGCCACTAAATGCGATGAAGAGCATCTTTACCTGAGTTAAAGTGCACCTTTGATTAGCCATCGCAGATCAAAGGGATGCTGTGGAACATTTGTAACACATCCAGCTTACCTAACTCGCCTTTATGTAACTTAATTATTCAAAATGCAGATGGGAACGATCATTTTGACATTCTGTGCAGTGTGTGGCTGCTATGCTAATGCACTGTGTTTAAATCTAACATTTGCACTCTCACACACACACAGAGTGTCTCTGGCGTCAGCATGGTGCCCTGTTGGTGAATCCTCTGGGCCCGGTGCCAGCAGACTGTCATCTCATTATCTGCACTTACACAAATGCTGTGGAACGAGTGGGAAAATGTGCCGTTTATTGTAACAGATTGAAATGATGGCTGATGTCAGGACCGCCATTTTTATGTCCCAGAACTCAGTATTTTCATGCTAATCTTTTCCTCTGAAACAGTTAAACAAGTTATTATCCCCGTTCACACACACACACACACACACTCACACACGTATACAGCATGCTCGTTTGTGTGTGTTGACTACTTCATTAAAAATTCAATCGATAGTTTAACTAAATGCCAAAATAATCAATATTGACAACTGTAGCTTGGATGTCAATAATATTTTAACACATTTTAATAGATAGATAGATGGATGGATGGATGGATGGATGGATGGATGGATGGATGGATGGATGGATGGATGGATAGATGGATGGATGGATGGATGGATGGATGGATGGATGGATGGATGGATGGATGGATGGATGGATGGATGGATGGATGGATGGATGGATGGATGGATGGATGGATGGATGGATGGATGGATGGATAGATGGATGGATGGATAGATGGATGGAAGGATGGCTGGATAGATGGATGGATGGATGGATGGATGGATGGATGGATGGATGGATGGAAGGATGGATGGATGGATGGATCCGGTTGGAGAATTATCTCAAAGTCATCATGTGCTGATTTTCACATAAAGTGATGATGAGAATAAGCTGATGGTGTAAAGAAACAAAGTAAAAATACTTTACTTGACTACTTTTGTCCAAACAGGTTTGTTAGAGGTTACAAAATGATTTGTAAAATTATTTTTTTAATCTGCAGACTGGGAGAAGACATAAGACAGAAACAAATGATTTGAGTTGGATGTTTGGTGTCATCTTGGTAAAAATCACAAAGTAGAAATGACACTTAGAGGACCAGAGATACTTTTACTTTCAATACAGTAGTACAGCCATTATCCAAAAAAATACTTAGGTAGATTTAACATCAAGTATGTTTTCTGATTGTACTGTAACTAACTCTTTTTAAAATGGGATATCTCTGCTTTTACTAACTTTCGGGTACTTATTCCATGACTATATACAAACATATACTATTGTATTTGTTTCTTCCTGTTATGGAATGAGGAGAAATTCCATCATATTCCAACATGGAGGACCTTGATGTTGAATCAAAGAACCTGCTCGTGTTCAGAGACGTAAAAATGAAAACAACCTGTGACGTCGAACGCGACGCCGTGGCGGAGCTCCTTACTCGTCTGGATCGGTCTGGATCGGTTCCTCGCTCGCCCGCGTCCTTGGCGGCGTCGCAGTTAATCATGTTGACACTCCTCTCGCCGCCACGCCACGCGGCAGTCAAGTAGCAGCCGACGAGGGCCGACGCTAAAGTTGCCGGTCAAGGTCATTAGTGAGTCATTACAAGCCGGCGCTCGGCCATTTTTCAACCCTTTAATGATCCGTGCCGACACACCCGCCAAAGAAAAATCGCCTCTGTTACCCAACCTCCTCCTACTGTCCCCTTCTCTCTTTTCTCTCCCTCTTTTTACACCCCGTCTCCGTCCATCCATTAATCCCACCCTTCCCCTCTCCGCTTTGTAGCGGTGACCAGGTGCGGTATCTTTCCTCTCCTCCTTGACATTGATTCCAGTGATTTAAATCCTCCAACTCGTGACACAAATTACCTGCAATTTACAGCCACCCTGCCATCTCGCTCATAATGTGCTCCAGTGAGAATTCAATGTTCCCTCTCTCCCTTTCTCTTCTGGCTCTTCCTTTGTTCTCCCACATCCCCTTTCTCTCACACGCACTTTGGCTGCCGCACGATTTATGGCTCTCGCCGTTCTTTGGTCACGGTAAGACGGTCTGTGCAAGCGCAGCTGGAACCCCGGCGAAGTCTACGACTCTCCTTTCAACGAGGGCCGGACTGTAAAGCTGAAAATGAAGCGTCAGCCGTGCCGCTTAAACGGACAAAGGGAGGATCAATAGGTATAAGAAAGAATTGGCATATATTACAAGAGAGCCCCACGGTGGGACCTCACAGCCGTCTTTAAGGAACGGCAGAGGTATCAAGGAGGAAAAGTAGTCCTCTCTGAAATTCCCATTCCTCAGGGATATTTTAATAAATCAACATTTCCACCACCAAGGTCCTCGTCAGCTAAATCCAAGGATAGTGTCATCTTTAACTGTCTTTAACCACGGTCCTCTGCCGCTGTCTTCAAATGGACCGGCCGTCCTAAAACACTTCCTCACACGTCACTACGGGTTGATGGGGTTGTCATGTGACACAGGGTAGGAATGTCAGGTCAGACACAATTTAGGAAGAATCCCAAATGGGATGTCTGTAAAAAAGTGAATAAATCTGAATCACTTTTCCAAAAAGAAAACAAAAAAACATTTATGTGAATGAAATTACGAATTATTTAAATGTGAATATCAAATTTTTTTTTAGCAGAAAAAATTAATTGCTAAACATCCATCCGTCATGCATTCATCTATTCATCCATCATCCATTCATGCATTCATCCATCTATCTGTCCATCCGTCAACCAATCATCCATTCACCCATCATTCATCTGTCATCCATCCATCCATCCATCGTCCATCATCCATCCATCTGTCACCATCCATCGATCGTCATACATCCATCATCCGAATTTCATCATCAAACATCCATTCATCCATTCATCCATCCATCATCCATCCATCCATTCATCCACCCATCTTCATCTGTCATCCATTCATACATCCATCTCCATCTGTCATCCATTCATCCACCCATCCATATTTCATCATCAATCCATCCATCAATCCGTCCATCAATCCATCCATGAATCCATCCATCCATCCATCCATCCAGCCATTCATCCATCCATCCATCCATTCATCCATCCACCCTCAACAGGTCTCCAGTCTATCACAGGGCTGACACACAGAAACAACAAACAACTCAATCACACTCCCATTCACACCTATGGGCAATTTAAACTTCAATTCACCCGAGCTGCATGCTTTTGGAGGTGGAAGGAAACTGGAGTACCTGAGGGAAACCCACACAGACACAAGGAGAACAAGAAAACACCACACAGAAAGGACCTGGGTCAGTCTGGGACTCGAACCCATGACCTTCTAGCTGCGAGGAAACAGTTTAAATTTTCATGTTGAAGGATATTAAGTTTAAAGGAGTTAGGAGGAGGAGGCGTTCTACTTTTTTGTTATTTCCTGGGTTTGAAAACAGAATGCTTCAATTCCTGGCAACATAAATCCTGTTTTTTTGTTTCCTGTGGGAGGAAATTAAAGATTACACCTAACAGGGTTTTCCTCCAAACTGAGGAGGGACGAAGGGGGTTGGACGATGTCACAAACCACTGAGTCGAAAAATTCCCTTGTCACATCAGTGTCGGCAGGTGGAAGCCTCTGAAATATGGAGCTTTGAGAACGTTCCTTCCAATCTCCTCCGATGTGGAATTATGAGCACTTCACAGCTCAGTGGCATCTGAGATCTTTCAACAATATACTATGAAGACGAGAAGGAGGAGGAGGAGGCTTAGGCGGCTTCAAGATGATGCACACACCCACGACCGCAGACCCAGAGAAACTCAAGCAGATGCACGAGTATCGTTCTTACCTGAAGAGAAAAATGCGAGTGAACCCTCCGACGGGTTTCTCCAACATGGCTCTCATTAAAAGTGGAAAAGTGGAAAGTAGCAGGTAGAGAATTGGCTTTAACAAACCTCACAAGGGCAGAGATAGTTCGGCTCCCTGTGATGAGAGTCAGATATGAAGCTTGACCTTTCTCTCCGACCGTCCACGCCGGGCCCCGGTCCGGATTCTGACACCGCATCAGGCTCAGACCAGGTTCACGTTGAATTCAGCTCACTCACTGATCCACTGGTTATTCTTCAGCGTGTGTGAAAGTGTCTTTTTGTTCTGATGTGTGTGTCTGTGTGTGTGTGTGTGTGTGTGTGTGTGTGTGTGACTTGAGTCAGTGTTCAGCAGCCTCCTCAGCCTCATTGTTGAAGTACAAAGCGCTGACCTGAGGACATCGCTGAAGCCTTCACTCCATTCACAGGCCCATTTTTTACCCATGTATCCTTGCAGCGCTCTTTCCTTGACATTGTGTTGACATTGTTAGCTTGTCTCCGCGTTCCAGCCTTGTTCATTATGCGCCTCTTGCGCCACATGTCAGACGTTCGGTCACGTAGAGGCTGTCTGCGCCGTGCGGTAGACGCGTAGGGAACACGAAAATAGTTTGATGAAGGAACCGTGGAGGTGAAGATTTGGGGTGAGGGGCAGCGAGTTCAGGTTTTGCTCCAGCCAACGCAGCAGGTCTGACTCGATCAGAGACTCAGTTGGAAGGTAAACTTGTTTATACCTTTCCTGAATGCCCACGCCAGAGACGGAACGGAGAGAATGGAGTCAGGGGTGGAGGAGTATTCTCCAGACGCTACACTATAAGAAGGGATATAAAGAAGAACATATATGGCTATCTATCTATCTATCTATCTATCTATCTATCTATCTATCTATCTATCTATCTATCTATCTATCCATCATCTATCCATCATCCATCCATCATCCATCCATTCATCCATCATCCATCCATCATCCATCCATCCATCATCCATACATCCATCATCTATCATCATCATCCATCAATCATACATCATCCATTTTCCATCCATCCATCCATCATCCATCCATCCATCATCCATCATTCATCATACATCATCATCCATCATCCATCCATAATCCATCCATCCATCATCATCCATCCATCCATCCATCCATCATCCATCCATCATCTATCATCAATCCATCCATAATCCATCCATCCATCCATCCATCATCCATCCATCCATCCATCCATCATCATCATCTATCATCCATCATCCATTCATCATCTATCCATCCATCCATCCATCCATCATCCATCCATCATTTATCATCCATCCATCATCCATCCATCCACCCATCATCATCTATCATCTATCCATCCATCCATCATCCATTCACCCATCCATCCATCATCCATTCACCCATCCATCCATCCATCATCATCATCTATCATCCATCATCCATTCATCATCTATCCATCCATCCATCCATCCATCCA
Source organism: Brotula barbata (assembly GCA_900303265.1). NCBI lineage: Eukaryota > Metazoa > Chordata > Actinopteri > Ophidiiformes > Ophidiidae > Brotula > Brotula barbata. The sequence goes on from OMNV01018430.1 coordinate 15,165, forward strand.
TCCATCATCCATCCATCATTTATCATCCATCCATCATCCATCCATCCACCCATCATCATCTATCATCCATCCATCCATCCATCATCCATTCACCCATCCATC